>VYZX01014136.1:9707-24904 GCA_013401335.1 Brachypteracias leptosomus | reverse complement strand
AAATTAAATTAACATTCTTTTGCTCTCACACACAAAAGACGACGAAGCATCTGGAGCAAGAAGCCATGAGAAATACGCAAATCTGCTTTGTGGCCATAGACCATAGTGAATTAGTCAGGCTTACCAGCCCTTCTTTATTCTCTGCCACAATACCTAGGATTTTGACAAATTGCCATGGACAAATAGGGCGAAAGAAACTACTCGAATACATGTAGCAGATTTCATTTACTTCTCTATTCTCAAACTTCACATATAATAAAGCAAGATGTTCAGGGCCTCCTTTCAAGAGAAAGATGTTTATCCATTAAAGAATTATATGGCTCACAGAGCTACTTCATTAGAAATGTTAAAGGGAAGACAGATAGATAGAGCGAGCTAGTAGTTCATCATCAAAGAACTGTAAGGTACGTTAAGGTCAAAGAGCATTTAAACTTTATATCATTTTCATTTTTATATTGTTTCAAGGAAGTGAAAAAAGACCCCATCCTTGGACTCACTCAGAACTGCTAACAGAATAGGCGGAGCCTTTGGGAACAGTCCTGCCAAGTGACCTGGTAAAAAAGCACTGCTGCCATTACCACTATGTGCTTACACAGCAATATGCAAACATTACCTAGTCCTCAGAATAGCTTAATGATTTACATGTGAATATTCCCAGTCTTAAATGGGGAGCCTCATACTGAAAAGCTAAATGCCTTGTTCAAAGCTTCCAAGAGAATCTGTGGCAGAGATTAAAATTCAGCAGTTGTGAGTGCTGGCCCCTAGTGTAAACCACAGATCCAGGGGAAGAATCCTCAGTGCTTTTGTCATTAAAACTGCAACATGTTTCTTGTGGTTGGATGAGCTGTTGGAAGCTCAACAAGTAGTAACTTTCTCTGATCACAAGCATAACTGTGATCTTCAGAGAAAAAATTCACCACGAACAAAAATGTTCTTACACCAAAGCTACCCAAACCAGCAGCCTTAGTGACCTGCCAGTAGGAACAACAAAGAGCTTGCTCTTGTGAGAGATGCACCTGCACAGATATCTACTCAGGATTCAGATCAGCTTCTGAATTGGTGGTGATTTTCTTCAGGATCTAAATCTGCTGTACTTTAACTAAACTTTGGTTATAATTAAGTCACAAGAAAAGTACATATTGTTTCAGATAAGTGATGTGGGTTTTTGTCTTATAATAGGTACCTTTCAGAGGTAACTCTGATGCGTTCATCATTAGATGATTGCTGCTCATCCTCTTTTTCCTGGAAGTATTCTTCTACGCACTGTTCTTCAAACTCATATAGTTTTTTTAGCTCCTCATCATTCAGAAACAACTCTGTGCAAAACAGAAGAACAAATTATGAGTTTCTTTTTTCTGAGCTTCTAGCAGTCAATTTAAATTCAATTTAGTGAATTATTTTGGACATACGGACACTGCAGATTCTACTTCTGCACTAAGGGAACAAATGATTTTGTAAATAGGGAATAAGCACTTCGCCAAAGAAGGCCACAGCCCTGAAAGCAATATAATGCATTACGACCATCATCTGCTTTGATGGCCAGCCACTGTGGGCTATATTTTCTCAATGACATTTGCACTTTGTTAAGCAGTGCTACATGTTGAACAAACTGACTAGATTTTACACAATAAAGACTAGGGCAATCTACACCAGTTTGACTGTTCCTTCATTCAAATACTGTTCTTAAAATGATGTCATTTATAGGCAACAGGTAATCTAATGTAACAGATTGTTTCCCAGACATTCTTTGGATAAGAGCTTCAAAAATTTATAATCATGTAAGGAAAATCCAAGAGAATATAAACTCTTGGGAACATTTAATCCTTTGTTTGAATTTCTCTCTTTGTATTTGGAGGGAGTGTTATATTTAGGTTTTTCCCTTTTTTAACTCAGAAGCCTATTGTGTAGAGTATAATTATGGACAAAATGTTACTTGTGAAATGTAGAAATACGGAGATAATTGTATCTATTTCAATGAGACATATAAGGAAAATAATAATCAACATATACAGAGTATGTTAGAAGAAGAATCCTCATAGTTCCCCTGTGAAATGACAGATGAATCTCCAACATGGAGAAATAAAAGTGGGGATACTTAGACACAAATTGCTCACAGAGCTGACACTACGGACGACATTTGAAACTGTAATTCCTCCTTCTCAGTTTCCTATTTGCCCTTCCCAATATATCAGCTTCACTAGAACTTGGTAAAACTGGATTAAGTAGATGTCATCTCACAGTTTTAAGAAAGCATGTTAAAGAAAGTCTTCATTAGCAGCACAACATTGCATTTTCTCAGGAGTCCATGAAGGTCAAGAGCTGTTAACTTGATATAAATTCTGTCCCATACTGTCTTCTGCAAATACACTTGACTGTTAACATGAACAAAATAGTTCAGCATTGCAAAAGCTTCTGCTTTCTGCTTCTATGGTACAAAGAGCTCAATTTAGAGAAGATTTCTTGCATACTCAGCCCCCTGTCACGCTCATCCTGGTCTCCTTCACCCTTCCTGCAGCGACAGCAGATTCGCTTGATGATTATGTAGATGTGACTGAAGATAATCATTGGTGGTGGAAGGACAGGTCTGTCATGGAATGTCATGATCAGCTGGTACCGCTGGAACTTCCANCTTCCAGACTTGGTTCGATATGGATTTTACCTCAAAGAAGGTATTGCTGAAAGGGAACACAGGTACGGTTTCTATGAGGCCTCTAAGTTTACTTATCGCTGAACAAGTACTATGTAATAAAAAAAATAATTAAAAAAAAAGCAGTTTGTAGGGTTATACTTTGCAGAGAACCACGCCTGGGTTTGAAGATAAACACTTTTGAGAAAGTATGTGAAGTATGTGAAAACAGGATGTGTTACAGGGTTCGGGATATATGTTCAATAGCAAGCGGTAGCGCTTTTAAGGACACGTGCTTGAGGCATGCAGCCAATCATATACTGACTGCCATGTGTAGAGAAGCATGTTATTGTATAAATGTCGGAGTGATCCATGAATAAAGGGTCGACTTATGCACATCATATTGGTGTGCTGTCCTCCGGCCTCGCATGAATCCCCACAGCAGCTAAGTAACAACATGAAGCCACATGACTTGCTTGGTTCAGCTTTGTTGAAGCTGCTGAACTTGCTGAATTGATGATTAACTTAAACTCATGACTTCACTATTCCTACTGAATGTAGCAAAGCAGAAGGTACTTTGCATCCTTATGCACTAACCCAGAACAGTTCTTCTCTTAGACTATTTGCTCCTACTATATAAAGTCCTTTGCATGTTAGTGAAAAGAAACTTGCACAAGTTACGAATTACATAATTGGTATTTTGGGACTTGGTTATAAAGCATTTCTTTTAACACATGCCAGTATTTGATATTACATAAAGTGTTGAATCCATGAATGGTATTTTGTATGCTAAACCCAGAAGCTTCACATAGTTTGCCTTTAATATGTTAATCAGCTTGACCTACATAGAAGACTTTTCAAGTTTTCACAAAATGTCCTAAATTCAAACCTTATTCACTCAAACTTCTGGCTCAAAAAAGTGGTGCATATTCTTGTAAAGGAATTTGTTCTTGGAAGCCACGGCCTCGTCATTTCTACGTCAAAATAAGGTGGTTATAAGGATGTTTTATTTTGTAATTCAGTCAATATGCAGGAGTATAAGTGATAGTATTCAATCCAGAAATAACAACAGTTGTGAATTGCTATTATGAAATACCAACTGAGAGAGTGCAGACTTGATGTTCTGTCTTAGATAAAGCTTTTCAAACTATTTTATAGTATGCTTAAGACAGCTCACTCCACTTCGATGATGATGATGATACTGGCACTTTCTTTTTTATGTTTTCTGTTTCTAACTTTCTATGCTTTGGGATATCTACATTCACAAAACCAGTTAAAACATCTCTTTGAAACCAGAGAATTCTTGAGTACACATAGATTTTGGTTTCTTTTGGCTAAGTGTACACAAGATTTTTTACCAATGATAAATGACTATATGCCTTCATTCTATGTGTCCTGCATAGCAGGAATTCCCTAGCTAGATCTTACCCCCTTGCAAAGCTGCTGAGATGGCAGGAGTTAACAGCATGACCTACTTCCCAAACTGCTGATTCCTTGGTCCTTCAGCCAATAATAACTACCATTGTAAGATTTTTCCCCTTCCCCCTAGCGATGTAACTGGCATTTGAACACTTCAAAATTCATGACCTTTGAAGCTACATACATAAAATGAAACATAGCCTTTGTAGCTGTAGATTTCTGGGCACACAGTGACCTATTTTTGTAGTTCTGACACCAGCTACCTATGCCAGAAAGTCCTCCAACACTACATGTTTATGCGCATCAAAAATGGATCACTTGCTTGTCTCAGGTGATGTGTTCAGTAAGTCTCACTAGCAAGTAGATACTTCAATATGTTTTTTTTAAACCCTAGATAATGACAGGAAAATCATGTGACATAACTGCGGATAGAAAGAACAAGCAATATAAATGTATGTGGTTTTACTCCAGAGAAGTCTAAATCTAGATTTGTGGAGTAACATTAAGAATGTACATGGTGCACATTGCTTGGACTGGCCACAGACCTTGGTAACATGTAGCCTCCTTTCTCTTGGTTCAAGGCAATACAGACTCCTTTTCTGGGTCATAAAAGAATTCTGAAAGGCCCTAATTTATTTTTCAAAGACCAAACAAAAGCAAAAGAAGCCAGATGATGTAGTGATAGTGGAAATGCCTCCTGCTTTTGATGTTCAGATTTTCATCCTGCAGTTCTATCGCAGAATCCCATTTGCTAGTGGTTACGTGGGCTTCTGTCATGTATGTAGCAGGTTTCATGGATTCTGTTTTTCATCTTTCCAGAGCAATCTTGGGGCCTGTCATATTCCACTAAATGGTAAGTGGAAGTAGCCATATTCTCTTATATGCATTACTGCAATTGCTGACAAATTCAAAGCAACCTCTGCTCCACTGTTTCCCAATGTATACACTACTCCAAGTATTTGCCAGTCACGTTCATAGAGTCATTAGATTGAGTGCAAATGCAAACCCTTGCAAAATCCATTGATGGGGTCTCATAGAAACTTTATCTCAGCAATAAGAAAGTAAAGATAGTGCATGATCATTTACATACTTGAAGACAGCAATGAGCAGGTTTACCAACAGGATATTTGCTACCAAGAGGTAACAGGCCATAATAGCTGGAGTGAGCCAGGCCCCTGGTATACACGGAGGTAGGCGTTTACCATCATCATCATAAAGATTGTCCCCACAAGGAGCTGAAGAGAGAACAGGAAAGGTAGTTTTCACAAATTGATCAATACTTAAAAACACTAGTCACATTTATTTAATGACGCATAAAATTTGCCAAGCTAAACAAGGTTTGTCTGTTTATTTCCAGTAATAAACACACAGAATTTCTACTTCAAATTCTATTTCTAACTACAGCACACAAAACTAATTTCCCATAACAGTGAACAGAGAGGCAGCTCCAAGTTTAATGCACAATGTGGTTTTCTCTTCAAATTCATATTGGTATTCTTTTTCTCACTGTAATAGTTTAGGACAAGATCTTAATGTACATACATACATATTAGTAGTGGAATTAAAAAGAAAATTCTCCGACCAAACTTGTGTGCTTACCTTGCCAAAGATACAGAAGGATTTACTTAGTGATCCCAAATTGCTGAGCATAAATTAAACCTTTATCAGGACCTTGAGTGCACTGAAGAGGCCTTAATGATCTTGACCAGCTTCCGTTGGGGTCTACACCTACGCCCCCTAAGCTTACCTGCCCCTGCCTGAGCTATGTCAGCTGTGCAGGTCTCAGCGCTGCCTCCTGCATGGACCTTGGACCTGTGTTTGTCCCCTGGATGGATCCCCCTTCTGTCTCTGGCCCTGTCTCCTCTTGTCCCTGACTGGACTCCCTAGATTGACCTTAGACTGTTACTTGTCCTGACTGGGGCTGTTCATGTTCCCATCAGGTGGCCCTGCCACCACTTTCATCCCCATTTCTGTTTCCATTACTTTGCACACAACAATTCTACATTTTAGATAAAATTGTAAGCCAAAGAGATAACTCATAAAATGAAAATGATACAGTAACAGGAAAATAGACTGGTGAGAAGGAGACAAAAATTGAGAATATTGATCAAACTGATGTAAAATAATTGTCTGAAGTAATCCTAAGAGTACAAAATTTGTCTTGGAGTAAGAGCTGTCTTGGAGTTGGGTACAGGCAGCAAGTTTGTTCTGCCTTTAAATACAGTGCCAGGGTATTTGATTTCAAGCACAAGGCTAACTTTTGGAACCATTTAGTAGCAAGTAAAGTGTTTATCAACCACAGATTCCTTAGCTGAAATCTTAGTAAATACTAAGCCTGACAATGAGTTCATTACAGATTTAGTTTATGTGAATAGACAAACCAGGTTTTTTAAGCATTTTTCAAAAAACCCAGTGCTTCAACTGCACCTGAAAAATACTTCAAATTATATGAAAACAGACTAATCTTATTTAGTGTGGACTGAAAGAGATAATTAGACTTATATATAACATGTATTTTACTTACTTGTCAAATATTAGACCTACATTTTTCTTGTATCATAACAAAAGTGTAACAGGAACGTCAAGTGAATCACAGTATTATTCACATGGAATATGAAAGTATTCATACGGAATGAAAGTACTGCCAAAGAAACACTAATATTTTATCTAGGTAATCAAAGAGAATTAGTTATACCATGACACTTATGCGTCATAATCTAAAATGGATTATTTTACTGCCAATGTACTAGAAACCAGTCAAAGCAACCACATAAGCTTAATTAAAACTTCCGATATGCAACCTGTATTAAAATAAATATATTTTTCCTCTGCTTCTTTTCAAATGAAACTATTACAGTAGAAAAAAACAAGATTGACACCTGAATATTGGATGAGCCCTATAATTAAAATGTCAGTATCCAGTGAAGAAAAAGATTTATGAACACATTCAGCTAAATGAGATAATCAGCTCTGCACTGAGACTTACGATTAATTTCCATGGCATAGACTGAACAGCATTCCAAAGGAAAGAAATAGAAAAGGAGGCACAGAGAGAAAGAAAGAAAACAATAGAATAACATAGGGAGGGAAAAAAAAGACAATTGAAAATACAGTTTTGCCACCAAGGAAAGATAAGCAACTCAAATATCAGAACAGTAGAGACATATTCTTAGAGACAATGTCTTTGTTAAAAGTGCATTGCATTCTGCAATTTCCTTTCCATGGCGTTTTACCCAAATGTTACATATGGCAGTGAGTTAAAGATATTAATAATATATCACAAAATGCTTCTAGCAGATGATCATTTAAGTATACACAATGTTTCAGGCAAGTAAACAGAACTGGCAGCCACCATGAACACAAAACAACTCTAAATTATCACACAAAATCATTCTTTTAGCTATTATGGAAACATTTACTCTTTTTTGGTTTGATTGGTTGTTTTTTTTTCAGATCCCCCCTTCTATCATGTAATATCGTTGTCATGATATTACAGTGCACAATATCATTAAAGCCCATTTTGACTACCAGCATGGATACTTGCCTGCCAACCCCTAAATGCAATTTTAAGAAAAATCACACCACTGAAAGAAACACAGCCAGGCTGCTCTGCTTTTTAAGAATACGTTGCTGTTGAATACTAGATGCCACTAACTTCTTGCTCGTGGACATCTTTCTAAACAGAGTGAACCAGACAAGAGCATCCCAGGTTGCATTAGGGAAAGTGTTACCAGCAAGCTAAGGGAGGTAATCACTGGCCTCTACCCAGCTCTGGTGAAGTGACATCTGGACTTGTGTGTCTAGTTCTGGGCTTCCCCAGGAAATCAGACATGGACACACTGGACTCCAGTAATGTCCACAAAGATTATTAAGGTGATTGGAGTATCTGACAAATGGAGCAAGGCTAAGAGAGATGGGATAATGGGAAAAGAAGGGTCAAGGGAGATCTTATCAATGCTATAAATACCTGGGAGTGAAAGGAGAAAAGGCAGTGGGCAAAGACAAAAATATGGGACATTTCACTTAAACCAGGTCGTCCAGAGAAGCTGCACAGCCTTCATCCTTCAAGATATTAAAAACCTGACTTGACAGTCCCTGAGCAACCTGCTCTCATTTACCCTGCTTTTAGCAGGGAAGTTTGACTAGATATCTTCAAAGATAGTTTCCAATCACAGCAATGCTGTGACTTGTGATCTTCATCTTTAGGTGACATCCTGTCCTCAATGAAGCTACTGACAGAAGTCCAACTACCTTGTTTCAGATGGAAAACTTGATGCAATACTTTTTCCATAAATTCCATACACTCGTGGGCCTTGGCAAAACTACTTATAAGCACCTGACACAGAGCCAGGTTAGATTGCCCATAGCAATCACTCCCCAGTGAGCTCTGATGTGTTTTATGATGTGTTTACCACAGAAAGATCAGAGTGAAAAATTCTTATTGAAGATCTTCAGAAATCAGTTTGGAGACTTCCAGACATAGGAAATTTATAGAATAATTGTAATGCTGTCTAGTTATACCAGTAGAGCTTCTTGTGTAGTCACTTTCATTTCCAAATTAAAGCAACAACAAAACCAGCATTTCCAAGTAGCTTATGTTTAAGCTACTGACACAGCAAAGCTTCTGACCTGGGAAGGTTAGTGGAGCAAGTAGCTGGACAGAACTTGTGTAAGTGGAAAGCCTGAACTTTTTTTCCCCAGAATCTTTCCTGCTGCTGAAGAAAGATTTTTAATTCAAAGGATGCTGAGTATATAACTGAGAAATGACTCAAGTATGAGAGAAGTATGGGAAAGCACTTAGGAGACCAGTATTGTTGGTAAGGTGTGAGTTTTGATTTGTAAAGAAATCAAACTGCCTACATTGGCAAACATTCTTTGTTCCAAGTGAACTTGGATTTGAATGCACATTATAAGCCACAAGGTAAGGGATACCCTGTTGCAGTTTATTCCTCCCCATGGGAGCATTAACCCACTTGAGAGATCCTGAGCTTATCCTGGCTCACACGTGCAATTAAACTGCACTTCAGTGACATTTGGTAAAATGGCTTCTCGTGATGACTGATCTTTACAGTTTTTGAACTTATACCTCACAGTTTCTTCAGCCTTCTGCTTCACTACTTGTCAATGTATGCAGATGGTTGAAATAACATATACACAATGCTGAAATAGTAGCTTATATTATTTCAGATAAAGTGCAAACTATGCAATACACACTAGAGGAGACCAGCTGCATGTTTGACTGTCTATACACATTTCAAATATTAACACAAAACTGGCACCAACATGACAGTTTCTATCTCCTCTAAAATACTGACAGTTATTTTTTTAACCTGTACAGCTTTTATATAAGAAAGGCTATTTCCACACTCAAAGCTAATCAAGCAGAGTGTTCCTTTTCTACTTTTTCACAGGTGTAAAAAAAGAACATGAGTGATTCATGAAATGAAAACATTTCTGCAAAGTACATAGATAGGTATCAATGGGAGTAAAATAAGCATTAGCTCATTGCCTGTGCTATGAAAGGATATGTGTAATTTCATCTCCTGCACAAGGTATTTATTTTTTTCTTCTTCTTTTGCAGCTATTAGTAAAATATGGGTTCAAAAGAACATTTCAGAATTATTTTGGTTGATCCCTGCAAGTAAGCAGAACACTTAATACTGTTATACTCTTGGACAGGAGAGCATTCCAGACTTTATCACTCTCAGTGTTAGCTGAATTTGAAAATAAACTGAGAGATGGGACATGCAGGTGAGGAACAGAAAATTGTTCAGTCTCTGGAGTCTGTCACAAGAAAACAGCAGCAATATAATAATAAAGACCAAACACTACTTCCAAATTAAAAACAATCATTAATTTGGATCTGATCATCTGCCTCAGAAACAGGAAACAGACTCTTACTATGAATTCTACTCTTACGGTCTATCTGGTCTGCGAACACCTCTCCATAGATCATCCAGTAGGGCATATAGAAGATGTTGCGAGCTAGTCTCCAAGAAGGCTCCTCATCTGGGTGCAGGATAGCTTGGCGGGCTACTCCAAAACTCATCAGAACCACAAGCATGATGACCACAAAGTAGAGCATGTCAATCATCTGCACGGAGAGACCAAACAGAGGCTTAGCATCACCAGGTAGCACAGTAGCACCAGCATGTCTGTTTGCCAGCATGCATTAAAGTAAACACAAAAGTGTCAAGAGAACACACACATTTCTCTAGATAATTTTCTTGATATTATTATTTGACTTCAACTACTGCTCGTGAATAAAGCACACAAAAATGCAGTAAAATCAATAAGTTAAAGGAATACTAGATTTATATTTAGAAAAGACTTAAAATGCTAAAATCTCTACTATCTCCATTCTCTGTTGCATCAAGTGCAGTATGCTGTGCTTTCAGCACAGACCTCTTCTCTTGTGGCAAAGAGATTATATAATCATTGCTCCATCATGTCCTGTCTGCAACTGATACACGGCCGGTTCAAAATAAAACCAAAACAAGCAGATTCTCTCTTGAATCAAGCAATTATTAGCAAGAATATTGTATCTCTCATGTGTGTGAAATTCACATGGCAACCTTTTCACAGCCTTTAATCAGAGTTCTACTCAGACAGAAAATCAGACCAGAATTTAGTTTCTCATGAAGTTCTGAAATACATAATTTATAGCAATTTACGCACTAACCATCTTTCCAATCATCATGACGTAAGGACCCAGATATTTGTTCACACCAAAGATATCTAGTACTCTAATGTACCAGAAAATTATATCTACGCAGTAAATCACTCTTCCATAACCCATGTAAGGCTGGTTCTGTAGACGAAGAATTGCTCCTATGATAAATACTGAAATAGCCACCAGGTCAGTGATATTCCAGTATTCCTGAAGCCAGACTTTCACTTTTTGGCTCAGCTTGCCAGGCTCTGACATCAGAATCTGAAATAAAAATTAAAACAAAACAAAGAAACAACAACAATAATGAAATTATTAGGAAAAAATCCAAGTAACATTTTTGAAGTAATAATCATGAAAAAATCCTGCCACACAGAATAGATGTCTGATCCTACCGCCAGCAAGATTTCTCTCAAGCAGCAATATTTTTAGTTACTAGCAGGCAAAAGTTTCTTTTCATAGAATCACAGAATGGTTTGTGTTGGAAGGGACCTATAAAGATCACCTAGTTCAACTGCCCTGCCATGGGCAGGAGACATAATTCACTAGATCAGGTTGCTCAAACTGAACCTCACCTTAAACACCTCCAAGGATGCAGCATCCACAACCTCTCTGGGCAATCTGTCCCAGTGCCTCACCACCCTCATAATAAAAAGTTTCTTCCATATGTCCAACCTAAACCTACCTTCTTTCAGTTTAAAATGGTTGCCCCTTGTTCTTTCACTACAGGCCTTGATAAAAAGCCTTTCCTTTAAGCCCCCTTTACATACTGAAGGGCTGCAATAAGGTCTCCTTAGAGCCTTCTCTTCTCCAGGATGAACCTTAATTCTCTCAGTCTTTCTTCACAGGAGAGGTGTTCCAGCCCTCTGATCATTTTTGGGGCCCTCCTCTGGACCCTTTTTTCATCTTTGTTTCTATTTTAGTTTTATTAAGCCGGTTTTTGTTGTAGGTTTTAATCGATAACATTTAAGCCAGGAGATCTGCCTTCCTGACTTGGCATCCATATATCTCCAAATACAGGTAGTATGAGATGTGGGAATTGAGAATCACAGAAGGATAGGCTGTCTCCGTTTAGGGCTCAGGGCAACCCCCACAGAGCAGAATTAGTTTCACCCCTCTTCCCTCCCAGGGGAGGAAGAAAGGCCTCACACAAAGTTGGAAAATTAAGATCACAACTTTTAACAGGGAGTAACAAAAGGGATATCAGAGGAAGGGAAATATACAGAGGTAACAAGGGAAGGTATATATACAAATATATACAACACCGATCCTCGGATGCCACTGGATTTCTCCCGAGCCTCGTGGAGTTGTAGCAGCCACAGAGCCATCCGGAGCCAGCAGCAATCCCAGCAAGGAGGGGGCGAGAGGAACTCCCTGTGTCCTTTTATAGAGTGTGGCAGGAAGGGGAGTGGAATAGCCGCTCCACCTGTCCCTCCCCTTCCCCAAACCTTAAACCACAACATAGGCTAAGTGCAAACCACACTACACCATGTGAATACAGTAGTTTTTATGCTTTCTCATACAGAAGTAACAAGATCAGTCAGACAGTACTCCTGGGTAATTCCTCAAAACACTTCTCTGCCTGCAGTTCTCCTCAAGGACTGCATCAGTAATTAAAAGACAGCATCTACTGAGATTTCTTCATGGGTTATGGCCCTGCCTTTCCTTGGAAATACACATAAGAGAATGACAGCACCCATTTTGACTACTGACCTCAGGCTATTTTTGCCTGACCTTTTTTCCCATAAGAGAAAGTTTTAATGTATGGGAATGGGTCATAAGTTAAACTCTCTCCAGTGATGGGCATTTTGGCACTCTGTGGATATGAGAATATTCTCTCTCAAGTATGGCTTCTTAACCCTCTGTACAAGTCCATGCCATTATCATCTCTAAAATCAAGCTTCATTTTGAGGATTACAAGATGTTGTGATCAAACCTTACCTCTCTTACTTTCTCCAAAGCTAACGTCACAATGTAGGAGATGACAACCCATTCCTGGACTGATGGCCACCGTTCCATCCGCACCAAGATGATGTAATTAAATAGCATCAAGTAACCAAGGTATGATATCTAACAAAAAAACCCCAAACAACCTTTATGGACTTTAGGTGATGGATCCCAGGATTCTTTCACAATTAGGCAGTATTCAGTTACTTGAGATTACTTCCACACAGAAAAAAAAAAAAATCAGTCTCCACTAGTTTCCATCAGGAAGCTCTGGACTATTAGTGTAAGTCAATAGAAGCGTCACTCAGCCTTTCTGTAACTACTGGTGCAAATGTCAAACTATTGATGCTGGTGTCTCCATGCCTCACAGCATATTCAGCTGTTGAAGACCCTTACTTGCACAAGAAAAAAAGATTTCCTTCTCTGAAGGAAGTGGGCTTGCTGCAATGCCCTTCCTATAGCTGCCACAGGCCTCCAGCAGCCGAAGGAGTGACAGATGCTGTGGAACACATGATCCAAACAGCTGAATCCTCTCATTCGTTGAAAGAGGCAAAACAACAATTCCAAAGCACTGGAAATCAGGCCCTTTGTTCCTGGGGCTTTTTAAATCTACTAAAATGTAATTTCTTTACACAATGAAATGATGTTGAAGACTCTTCTTTGAAATTAGGTAGGATTTCTGCTTTTAAATTATTAATACAGTCAGCAGAAGGGTTCAGTATAGTGTTTTGTGATTAGGATGTGCTAAAACTAAAAACCTATATAACATTATGATGTACTAGGTATTGGAAGTCCTAACTTTGAATAAGAAAGAAACCAGTATCCTTTTTACAGGGCACACACGAGCTTTATGAGCAGTAGCATATTTTATTAAAACAGAGTTTAGCACCAGATAATTCTTGAAGCATTAAAGAAAATCAAATGCTTGTCAAAAAGAAGTCTTTTCATTTAGACTGGTTTTAATGATTTAAATAGAAGTACCTTTTATGTCTTAGCAGACTGAGATCTGTGCTTCCATCTAGGTTGCAAAGCTCTGAGCCTAACTGTCAGCAGAGCAAATGGCAAGCACTGAAGTTAAGGCATTACTTCCTGGGTCCCAAAGTATATTTCAAAGAAGAACAGGAGCCAGAGCCTTTATAATGCAAGACAATCCAGCCTAGTTGGCACTGAGTGGCTGGACTGTGGAGCTTGCAGAGAGTATGTTGTATGATTAGCCTGGCAGGGCCTCCCTCAAATACTTAGGAGTTTTAGAGGCTGGCAGCATATGCCTCAGTTACCCATTCTGTTTCACTGCCTATGCCTTTTTCTCTGTATAAAGGGAGTGCTTTACTCACTAGATTCCATGGAAGTCAGTACTATTTATTTCTTTATTACTTAATTATAGTTTTTACATTGGAATCCTTTAAGTTTCACAAGTGTGAGAAAAAGGATTAATACCAGTTTAATCATCACGACTTACTGTGTAGAACCAAAATTTGACAATAGGTGCATTATAAAATTCATAGATCTTTGTTCCAATTGGAAGGCTCTTTTGCTTTTTTTTCCCATTCTCTTCATCTCCTTTTCGGGAGCCTGTATCCACATTTGCATCCTGGAAGACCAAAGTTGTCAGTTTTCATCAATATATAATGGTAAAAATAGTACATTTTCCTCAACTACAGCCCCAACCAATAATGCCATGCTTCCTTTGAGCAACAGACCTATTTTTAAAAATACAAAAACACAAATTCCACGAATCTGTACAACTACAGAGATAATCTAAACACCCTTTTTATCCCACAGAAGTAGTTGAGATTTTAACCTGAGTGATCTACAGCATAATCAGAGAAGTGAGAAAACTGAGCGCTCTTGAGATATTAGAACTTCCTAATAATCTCCATTACTGACCGCATTTTCCTCCTCCTTTTCTCTGCCTTCCTCATTTTCTCTTGATGTCTGGTAAGAATAATCATCGTAACTCCGAAACTCTAGGAAAAGGATGGTGGGAGGGAAGAGAATCCCCATTATAACCTGTACAACAAGAAAAATTCAACTCAGACAGCAATATATTTGTTTACATTAAGAGATTCCATAACAAGGCAAATCCCATAAACAGTATTTTCTTTTGTGTAGTATTCCAGATCTCTGCTATCCTCAAACCTACAAAAATGAAGTAGCAGCAGTTATGAAGCATTGGCAATAAGGTCTTCTATGGAAAGATGGCACCCTGGAATGCCTCCCATCTCTACCAATGCACTGCAATTAAGAAATTGTGCTCCAGAATTAGAGTTGTGCAAAAGATAAAAGAAACTTTGCAGATAGGACTGGGAGAATTCTTTTACTGCATGAGATTGCTGAGATGCAGAAATACAAGCATGAGTTGCCAACATACAGAAAAGGAGCAAAGAAAAGAAAGCAGGTAATGGAACTAGAACATTAGCAGGTTGATTAATCCTAAAGAAAATCAACAGATTTAGAAAGCACCAGGATGCAAACTGAAAGGCAGGACACTTCCTGAAGATTTTTAATAGGTTTAAGAGGGAGACGTGGAAAAAT
>VYZX01014135.1:15599-32803 GCA_013401335.1 Brachypteracias leptosomus | reverse complement strand
TCTCCTCCCCCTCTACTCTGCACTGGTGAGGCCTCACCTGGAGTACTGTATCCAGTTCTGGGCACCCCAGTTCAAGAAAGACAGGGAGCTAGTGGAGAGAGCCCAGCACAGAGCCACTAAGATGATTAAGGGAGTGGAGCATCTCCCTTGTGAGGAAAGGCTGAGAGAGCTGGGTCTCTTTAGCCTGGAGAAAAGGAAACTGAGGAGTGACCTCATGAATGTCTATAAATATGTAAAGGGTGAGTGTCAGGAGGATGGAGCCAGGTTCTTCTCAGTGACATCCAGTGATAGGACAAGGGGCAATGGATTCAAGCTGGAGCATAGGAGGATTCAGGTAAACATAAGGGAAGAACTTTTTCACAGTGAGGGGGACAGAGCACTGGAACAAGCTGCCCAGAGAGGTTGTGGAGTCTCCTTCTCTGGAGACATTCAAAACCTGCCTGGACGCGTTCCTGTGTGACCTGATCTAGGTGATCCTGCTCTAGCAGAGGGATTGGACTAGATGATCTTTCGAGGTCCCTTCCAACCCCTAGCATTCTGTGATTCTGTGAATCAGATTCAAATCTTAACTTATAAATTGCAGGTTTACTACAGAAAATAATCAAACTGAAAATATATGGTCATTGAAAAGTAAAATTACTGATTTCTTAGCCATCATAGATTTCAAAGAAGTGAGAATTTTCCAAAAGGGTATTCCTTCTTTGTTTTAGCTTAGATAAAGATCAAATAAAAAACATTTATTCATAGTCTAAAAATTCTTTGTATGGTTACCAGTATACAAATAACACCCAACTGTCATTAACAGGCAGGGCACAATCTATTACAAGGAACAGAGCAGACTCCATGAATAACTATACATCTTCTGACCAATTTCAGATGTGTTACAGAAAAAATTTATCTAGCGATGATGGACCAACCTGGGGAAAAGGTGTCCTGGCTAACGGGCAAGATGATAAAGTAACTTCAAAACTAGGGGATCTTGGGGCAGTGTAGCCCATTCCCATGTACACAAGCTGGTCTTAGCTTGGGCTGCCCTGGCTCAGGTTCTGTAGTATGATTAGTAAAGAAGCCCTCTTTCTGGTAGCCTTCTTCAGGTGATATTGGTTTAAATTGCTGACAGCCATTTCAGAGCCCATCTTGTATATCTTTGTGGTCCCATCAAGCATTTGTTACTGTTTGCAATAATTTTATTTTCTTAAGGCTCCAAACTTAACCTTTATCTAGAGACTGCTGCAGTAACAGTATTTTTGATGTAACAAGGATATCCTCAGTCAGAGAGAGCAATCACAGACTTCTGTCCACATGATAGAGTACATATACTGAGTTGCTTGTTGCAGCTGTGTGATATTACAGTGTAAGCAACACACTCCTTAGGGTAATCTTGATGAGTCAATGATCAATACACCCGTGCAATTAAAGGAGCAAGTATTGGTTTTACTATTTCCTTCAAAACACATGCCAGCATTGGACCCTTTGGCTGATTCACCAACACTATTTCCTTTAGAAAACTTAAAGAAAATACCAAACATTCTAAAAATGAGGCATGCAAAACATTTGGGGAAAAAACCCCAATATTAATTCGTGGTTGGTTTTGTTTGGGGTTTTTTTTTCCTGTTGGTAGTGCTTACAATTCAGATACATTTGATTTCTGCCATGGAGTTCTAGAACAGTCTTTCTTCACAACAACATGGTTGGATACCGGAACCCCTCAACAAACATAGCTTTTGTATGCTTGTTGTGTAATAGCGATAACCTCACAGAAACCCCACATTACCAAGATACATTATTGTTTGATTTAACAAACAGCTTTTCTTTCCTTTGTTGTCTGCATGCTGAATACACTTGCTCCTTCATGCACTTTATGCTGCTACTGTAGAGGGTTATGACTTAATTAAATGTCTCTTCCTTTTTTCTTAAGGTTTTATTTCAGGACCCTTAAAAAAAAATGACAGTCAACTGCTTGCCTCTGATCCACTTCTATCCCTCTCATTTACAATCTGAGAAAAAATGAGCACACTGGATACCTCCTAGTGAGTGGCTGACAACTAAAGATGAGCAAAAACTAATACTTTGTTATTATCTAGCCTAGAGAAAAGTTTACAGGATAACCAGCTATTGACCTTTCCAAGTAAACATATTTAAGAATTCAGTGGTTGTGGGGAGCTTAGACAAGCCACAGCATGAACCCTTCAGAAAATGTCCAAATGCTTGTACTTGAAGTTTAAGTGTATCACTGAAACAGTTTCTCTTTTTAAAAAATTTGTCTAACACTTCAGGGAAACGCAGTGGAGCTGAGGTTTCATTTTCACATTATATATATATTATAAACTAGGTGTACAGTCTGGCCATTTCTCAAATGGCACAAGAGCACGTTTTAATCAGTACCCTTCAATTCCTAAAGTGGCAGAAATTCTACTAAAGTGCTATTTGAAAGCACACTGGTGAGGAAATTATGATCACTCAAAAGTGTAACAGCAATAGACCTCACCTAGTCTCCTTCTTCCATCTATTTCTTTTTTCTTTCTCCCCATCTTCTTTTCCTTTTTCTTCTTTATTTTTAAAATTTTTTTCCCTCATTGTCATCTACCTTGCTGCTTCTCTTTATTTCCCTTTCTCCCTTTTCTTTTTCTTTTGTAAAAGAAAGAGCACTTTCAAAATAACTCATTTAAATTAGTTTTCCATTTAATTGACTATGGCCAGGATTAAAGAAGAATGTTTTTCTTGAAAATTATAGGGGGAAAAAAGAGCATATTTGTCAGATGCTTCCCATTTGCCATGGTGAGTTCTGTGGCACACATTGATATATAGAGAGCAGGGGATTGTTTTCCGACATGAGTAACCAGAACAGATGAGCTTTTCAAGGCTGTTGCTTCCCTTAACTCTTCAGGAGAAAAAAAAAAAGGTGGAAAATTCACACAAATCTCATTAACTGTGAACACATTTACTTTCATCAGTTGCCTTGAAGTTTTTTCCATACCTTTCTATTCAAGTTGTAAATATACATCCAAATTGAGGATACTTATGTCTTTTTCTTTCTCTCTAAAATGCTGTGCTTGAGTAGTTCTCTTCCTGAGTACAGCAACATGCAACGAGATACGTTATGTCTGATTACATTGTTTTATGTGTTCTGGTACTCTATTCCTGAAGGTTGGGGTTTGGTTGGGGTTTTTTAACTACCTTGTTTATTTTTATGCTAGCTACACTGTAATGTATCGTTCCTAGTTAATGTTTGCAAGCTGAAGCATACATGTGTCACAAATCCTGACAGTAAATAATTAAAGTATTTAAATAAACGTGTGTCTTTATAGTAGTTTTGTGGTTGTACAAATTTGTAGAGCAAGATCTTACACTGATCTATAATTATAACTGCCACTGACTAGCATGATCCTTACTGAGTCAGATTAATTTACACATTAAACAGCCATCTGTAGAAATTTTCATAGTACCTTATTTGCAATGCCAGAGCTCACATGGGGATTAAAAAAATAACTTGTCCTCTAGGGTTTTGAGGGGTTTTTTAGCACTGTTATTGGGTACATTTGCTGTGAACAAACCTAGGTTAGTACCCTTTGTCACTGTTTTATATCATGATCGGCAGAGGCTTTTTAATATTTTGCATATATAATGACATAGCAATTAGTAAGCTAAGAACAGTATTTATGTATACATATATGTATATTTTTTTAAGTCTCTAACTCTGTGGTAAAAATCTGTGCAATACTTCTGAACCAGAACAGATTTTCCATCATCTGTAGTCATAAAAGACAAAAACACAACATATTTTGGCTACAGTAAGAACCATATTGCAAGCCTGTTGATGCTAATTCTCTAAAAAAAGGATAACAACTGCAATGTGGTGTGTAAGAGTCTTCTTATGCATGAGTGTTTTGTAAGTAAGCACAACTTATGTGCTATAAAGGAGAGATAACAAAACCCACTTTACCTGATACAAAAATTAATTGTGAGACCTAAATAAAAATATATTGCGTAAACCCAGTTCTCCTAGATGAACAATGAACGATATGTTCTTCAGTTATATGTTCTTCAATCAAATGGGTGAACAAGAGGGCAGCTGGAGTTAGAAAATGAAGGTTATAGTCCCCATTTCTATCATCAACATTCTCTGAAATGGGGAGCAAGTCACTTCATTGCTCTGCTGTGCTTTTTCCTTTCTCACTTTTTTTCTGTTCTATCTGTTCACATTCCCAGCATTTTCAGACAGAAGAGAGTCTTCTAGTTCTGCTAAAGCACCTAACACCATGGTGCTTTAATCCACATGGGGGCTCTGAATGTTATTGTAATACTAGTAAAAATAACTAATGAAACAGCAAAAGCACAATCACCTGCCAAATTTAGTCACAAAAATGGGCTCCCTAATACGTAGAGAGTGTTCTAGTATGCAATAAAGTATTCATGATACTGAGGTCAAGAAAGTCATGGATATTCATGGAATAAATCCAGCAATAATATATT
This sequence comes from Brachypteracias leptosomus, assembly GCA_013401335.1. NCBI lineage: Eukaryota > Metazoa > Chordata > Aves > Coraciiformes > Brachypteraciidae > Brachypteracias > Brachypteracias leptosomus. The sequence goes on along the minus strand of VYZX01014135.1, from coordinate 28,330 downwards.
AAGTCACTTTCCATATTAGAATAGGGCTTTTTAACAGAGGTAGAACAATTTAGGGTAAATCTATAACATTTAAGAGGTTCTAATTCATAGCAAAGCAGAATCCAGTATGTCCGCTTTCTGACCCAACAGTCTATGAAAAATGGTAGCAAGAGTCCATCCAAACTAATTAAATCTGATTAATAAATATACTGGAAGAAATCAAGCTAATTTGTACACACATGCACACAGAAAAAAACTTAATGCCAACGAATAATTAGCTAGCTCTTGCTTGTATTTCTCATAAATACAAGCTAATCACAAACCCAAGCATAGCAACAGAGATCCCAGTTACTACAATGAGTAGAAGGATCAGACCAAGTCAACCAGCAGCTTTTTCTCAGCCACTGGTGGTCAGATGCAGATTCTTAGAAAAGTAATCTAAGAACAGGAAAAATGGACCACCACACAGTAGAGTTTTCTAGGTTGGGATTCAGTGATTCAATTTTTTGAGCCTCCCATCCAACATGTTTAACAGCAACCAGTAGGGATTTCCTTCAAAATAATTCACATCTCTTTCTGAATTATTTCCCCTTCCTACCTAGAGCAGCCTGTTCTAGTGAGTGCGGCGGGAGATCAATGGACAACGCGTACACGGACTAATATAATCCAAGCATTGCCGTTTATTGCCCGAAGCGCATTATATACCCACCAGCGCTAACCGCACACTGGAAGCACAACTCTAATTAGTAACAAACTCTGCCAGGCGCTAGGCAACATCTCTTGATTGGCCAGGTACTGCTCTCAAGGCGCCTCCCTTGGTTCCACCTTCTGCCTCCATTTTCTTGCTGCTTCACTCCCATGTCACATGCCGCACATGGCTGTCCCCATGTGTCCTTGTTTACATCTTCCCTGTAACCATCCTTGTGTGTCCTTGTTTACGTATTCCCTGTAGCCATCCTTACTGGCGCCACCAAGTTGGGTTTGCTCACATGTCCATTCTTATGGAGATACCTCTCCACAAGTGAGATGCCACACAACGGCAAGCTGTGTGGAAAAGTGTTCTTTTTTATTGGTTTCTTTTGCTTGTTTAAAATCTTTCATCTGATCATTGAATTAGAATACTTTAATTCTTATTTCATTAGAAATTTTGAATAATATTTCCTACTAATTTTCTCCCGGTGTATAGTTGTATGGGCATCTCAGTCATATTTTACAGAATGAAAATTTTTTTAATTTTCTCCTCATACAGAAACTGACCCAGCCCTTCAGTTATTCTTATTGTTAACCATTCTTCCATTCTCCCATGTTCTTTATGCAAATAGCACATCCAGAACGGCACACAGTATCTGAGAGAAGTGACACAAACCTGTAAAATAACATGGTCATCTTCTGTTTTGTAGCCTTCCAGTAATTCCTAACCTCTCTATAATTCCCAACATTATGCTTTTTTTTCAGATTTCTCATAAGCACAGCTATGAAATTTTTGGAGGGCTATCCACAACATTGTCTGTTTCAGACTGATTTATTCCTGTATGAATTGAATGCTCTACCGGCAGTCAGTTTTCAACGCAAATTTTCTGAACAATATTACTGGGAATTTTTTTTTCACATCACTATTCACCCTCCTTCTCATATCTTTTAGAAATTTATTGAATAACTCATATTCCAGTATCCCTGGAGGATCCTTTTAGGATCTTTCTTCATTTTTTTTCTTAAAGATTCTCCTGCACCTGGTTTCTCCTCTTTGAACCTGTATATGAAAACACTTCTTCCTATTCCATAACAATGTATTTTCTTTAGGAAGAGAATAAGCAAGCTATTCCTTTTCTTACTGATTCTCAAATAATTCAGCCTAGGTACATAAAGCAGAACTTTCTCTATTGGTCTTCCTAGATCTACTAACTTTGTGTTATTTGCTTTGGCACAAAAAGTCAGACATAGCTGACAAATCTATAGTTGTACAAGTCACGCCTGGAACCTAGATACTTACAATGTTTGACACTTTCAATTTCTGCGACACCAACATTGATTTAAGCAGCAGGTTAGACACCACAGTTTACTGAACAGCTATTTCATATCTGTAGCCCTTTAAAACTCCTGAATAACATCTGGAAACATGCTATCATTTATTTTAATGGTTTATTCTTAAAATTTTTCTAGTGCTTCAATCTGAGGCTCACTTTCTCCTTACCATTTTCCTTTCTTGATTGCCCCAATTCCTTGAGCTCAGTCATGTATAAAGGCTCATAAGCATTCCATAAAATTTTCTTTGTACTAATATTTACCATGTTAATATTTAGCTTCTGTTATTTATTATTTTCCTTTCTGGTCATTACTTCCACTGTTGATTTTATCATGTTTTCCTTTAAACTTATTTTTTATTTATTTTTTGTTTATTTTTAGTGATGTATGCTTTACTCTCAGACACCTGATGTTGAAAACTATGAAATAAAGTTGATGAACAGAAAAGGCCTCTTGCAATATATATTATGTTGAGGATTATTGCCTGGTAATGTCATGAAACCTTCAGAACTCTGCTTGATAATCGTAAAGTGATATTACAGAAGCACTTATCAGAGAGTGTGGTGGTGGCTAATGGCACTGTCATCTGTTTTGCATATTCTGGGCACAGCAGACTTTCTATGCCTTGTGATGCTTGAAAGGTTTCCCTCATGTATAGTTCCCACCACACCTCAGCACTGTGATTGCAACCAAACAAATTTTTCGTTTACTTGGACTAATCCTCCTCACAAATCTCAGCAGGATCTTTGAGAAAATCTCCCTGTAAGATTGAAGAGGATGTTTGTGAGAAGTTTTTTTTCATCGAGACTTACAGTAGGTGTGCTAGTATCTCATAATATTGTTTCAGTATTCAATTTATTCCAGTGCAGTTTGCTGTATTACTCTTCTTGTTGTATGAGATGATGACTGTGCATGCTAAAGGTGGTGTTAATTTAGAAACAGACTGGGACTAAACAAAGAAACTAAGGTTCATAATGATAATTTTTACAAGTTACTATTATAATACAAAAAAAGAGTAGATGATTATGAAATATACAGTATATCTTTGTTGAAAATCAACTTCTTAAGAATATCTCCTTTGTAAATAAATGTTTAAAAGGTCTTCTCATCAAATGTCATATGACATGTCTCTTGGGGCTGGCTTGTAGGGAATGGTAAATAGATATAAGAAAAGAAATGCAGTGTCAAAAAAAATTCTGTGCATGATTACAAGAACAATTGGCTGGCAAAGGAGATCTTTATTTCAATTCAAAGTTGATTTAGGACAAAAACTTAGAGATGATATAAAAAATCTTATTAAAACCTTCTCTTCTGCCAAAGTCTATGAGTTGAGATAGAATATAAGGGAGGGTGTGCAAGATCACCTTTACTTTTTGGGAAGAGCTATGAGTTGAGGACTAAAATATCTACTAGGAATAGGCAACATAGCAAACTTCAACATAGTGACCTGGCAAGACCAAGTTTATTAACAGTAAGTGTAGTATCCCTGTTTTTACAATTTCAAATAATTTAGGGAATGTTAAACAGTCTTGTGATATATGCACAAATAAGTTTAACGCACAAAACTGTGCTTAACTGTCATTACAAGACCAACAATTACTTACAATTTCAAAAAATTCTACACTAATTCTAACTACAGTAATAATACCACTACTGAATATTTGATTGTGCTGTTTTGCACTGCTGGTCTGCTATCCTCTCTATAAGGATTTCAAAATATTCACGTACATACTCTAATCATGTATTTCTAAACTTGAAGAAACGAATGCTAATAAAAATGTGCAAAGTAACATGAAAGCTTAACAGTTGCCTGGAGAGTTAAGGAACACATTTCCAAATGTACGTTACTCTTTGCTTAGGCTGCTTTCCCAAAATACAGCTTGTCATTCAGGATTCAGTGGAGCCATAATTTGCAAGACCTTCTTTTAGGGTATGGAATAACTATTTACATTGCTCCCAGTCCAAATCTATCAGTGGTTTAGTCTCAGATTTCTCAGAAGAAATAAGTTGTGGCAGGATCAAGCAATTGACCCAGTGACTAAACAGGATTTAAGTTCATCTAAAATTACAGCCCCTAAGGCCTGTACTCCAACCCACCTCATCTAAGAAATACCTGAAATTTGCTATGTGCCTGCGTAGGGCAGTGTATCAAAGCGTGCCTTCCAGATCCAACTGCCGTGCTTCAGGACTGTCAGAGTTTGGTGCCTCACTCAAAAGCAGAGTAGATCTTCACCTCCACACAGGCAGACCTGCAGGCAACACCAAGACTTGTAAGACAAATGCATAGTATTAGGGAGTTCAAGTGCTGCTTAGACAATTTTGCTGAAGTTTTTGCTTTGCTATTTTGAACTTAATACCCAACATGTTGCTTTTGCTGTGAGCATGCTTTCTTTCAGTGTGATCTAAAGCCAATCTCTGCTCACTGAAATCCCCCAAAACTCAAAATCAGGTTTGCACAATTATGACCCAATGCAATTGCTTAAATAGAAAGTTTATAGTGTTGCCTATATTAAGCATGGCCAAGAACAAGGAAATATTGTAGATGAAGGTGGGTTTTCCTATATCTGGAGGAAAATCAGAAAGATTTGATAGACCACTTCTGTGGTCCTTTGCCTGGCAAATATCTTCCATGTGACAATATTTGAAACCATGGTTTCAGGATTATTAACCACCTCGTATGCCAGTAAACATTACTTTTACTGGAAAGTTAAAATATAAGGAATGTTTGAAGAGTAAAGCTAGAAAGGTGGTCCTAATCTAGATAAATTGGGAGGACAAACTGAAATTTAAAAATCTATATAATCTGTAAACCAGATGGCTCAGAGGAGAATTTAATTGTAATACATAAAATTGAATATGCTGCAGACACAGTCAATACAGGTTACTATTTTTCCCCTAAAACAAGTATTCCAGCAAGAGGACATACTGTAAATTGAAATTACAGAAGAACTCTAAGACACAAAGAAGCTATTTTTTTCTTAACTGAGAAATGTTCTGCAAGACAAATATACCGAAAAAACCTCACTGCAGTCTTCCAGAAAAAAAATAAATGTTATTATACAGGAAAGCTGGGGTAGAAAAGTATACCTTAATTTGTCAGCTGTTTTGCATAAAATTAAAATTTTTTAGGCCATTATATTTTTTCATACTGTGTATACATGTAAACAGAGAAGTTCAATTGTGTGACAGTTTGAGGATATGCTAAAGAATTGCAGTAAAAAGAGAAAATAAAAAAGGTTGTGTGAAAGATAATATTTATTTATTTTCAGGAATAAAATTTATTTAAGGAAACTGAGAGTATGTCTATGCTGAAATGTGCAGACAGCCACAACCTTACTCAGCCTGTGCTCCAAGGTAACTGGGACCACTCCAGATTTAGTCCAGTGCTGTATAACCATACAGTGTGTTCGAGGTAAAAAGCTTCGCTGTGAGATCTGTCTGCATCCATCTTTGTAGATATGCCCTAAGTGAAAAAAAAAAAAAAAATTAAATCTCAGTTTGTATATACTCTGTGAAAAATTCCTAGAGCTTGGCAGCTAAGCTCTCTAAGGATCCCTCTGCATTAGAAAAGTGCTATTCTTGGGCTGAGCAGGATTCACTGTAATTTTCCCTGCGGTTGTTCCTCCTACCATCTAGAGGCAGGGAAAATGCTCCTCCAGGGAGCTTGCACTTGCTTATCCTTCCCCTGTTGTTTGGGGAAGGATAAAAAAAGAGCGCCAAACCCAAAACTGTTGGTAACAGAAGGGCAATGCACACTTGAGAGCCTGGAGACTAAAGCTGCAGTGAACATGTTAGGTGTGGAGGATAGAAAGTCTGTGTCCGGGATGGTGCAGCAGGAGAGGCACCTAGCCAGAGTGCCCAAACCCATGGACCTCAGGAACTGTGGCTGCCATAGCGCTGACTAGGGGGCCCAGTCCAGACTCTGAACATTTCTCTGCTGCCAGCAGTGTGTCCTCACACATGGGCTTTCTTTCCCTTGCCCTCTGTGCTGGGCAGGTGATGACATTATCCTGCTCATAGCTGTTCTAGTTGCTTAGGTAATGGCATTATTGCAGGACCCTGAGGACACTCATAGGTCTTGCAGTCTGGCCTTTCCCAGGGCTCATTCCACACTGTCCATGGCCAAGGACCCCATTTCAGCCCCCCAAGTCTGTCTGTCTCTGCCCCAGCTACACTGCAGCAATGCCAGCTGGCCATGGGCCGGTCTGTGCTGACTTCATACATGGGCCCACATCCCAGCCTGGCCTCAGCCCAGCCCCATCCCCAAATGCTCAAGGCTCTAAGCAGTGATGTTGGCTGGACACACAGTGTTCAACAATGGCACCAACACCATAGACACTACAGCCACAGATTTTAACCCAGGCTACAGCCAGCATCATGGTGAAGAAGCACAGTCATGGGTGCAGTGCTTAACTTTGCTTTCCACTTACATTGTATAAGGAAACAAAAAGAGCAAGTAAATGTCTCATTTTCCAATATTCATCTCCATTAATGTAATTTCTAAGAATCACAGTCATTACATAGAAAAGACAAAAAAAAAGACCAAATATTAAAGACGATAAACCCTTTGTAACATCATCCATCCACTACTGTTTATTAAGATGAGACTCCATTAAAATGATAAACTTATTTAAAGAGGTCAAATGGTTGTCTCTTCTTCAAAATTCTTAGAAAGGAAATGTCATTTCAACTATTTAGTTGATGGAAATTTATTTTTAATGCTTGCTAAGTAGAAATTTGACAGGAGTTTTCATGTAATTGTTTGTCCTAAAAGTCTCATGAACTACTGTCTGAGGAACAACATGCATGGAAAAGCATTCAAGAAGCACCTGGAAGAAAAGAGCAAAGACCTAAGTATTTTACTCATATGATTCAGGAAGAAGGGATTGGAAAACACGATTTTCAAGTCCATTTGTGGACACCTAGCAAAGATTTTAAAAGACTATTCAAGAAATGCTCTGCAGTAATAATAGTGATAGTTTCTAAAAAGCCATAAACTACAACAAGGACACATGTGAGATATAAATGGATTTAAATTAATCCTGCCAGACCTTTAGCAAAAACTGCATCTTTTCTTTTCCCCTTTCTATTGATTTTTTTAGCTATGACAGGTGTCAAATCAGCACTATTTACCATTTCACTAATTTGGAGTTTGAGTTAAGTCCATATGCACAGATGTTTATTTTTTGACTTAGGTGATTATCTCCACTGTCTATAGTGGGATGAATCTATGGAGATATAGATCTTGGCTCTTCTACTTGTGCGAATAGAGCTGTGATCCACCACATGAACATGCACAGCAGTCCAAATTTAGCTAACCCAGATTCCTTTACCTGTGTTTCCTGCTAGCTGCTTGGAAGCCTTCAGGGGCACCTAGCCAGTGGGAAACATTAGATTAAGGAATTTACATGGAATTGAAGCCATCTGAATCTGGGCCAATGTCTCATCATTACTGCATCTGTAGAAGTGCTTCTCAGGAAATTCATTCTACCTATTCATTTTATTCAGCTATTTTGATCATTTATGTCCACTAGTTCATTCCCCAAATTGCCAGTAGTATATAACAATCACAAAGGCAACATGGTAAATCACAGCATTGTAGCACAGCTCAAGTCTTCAAAAGAAATTCCTGCACATTCAATAAAATGTCGACAGTATGTTCCACAAAGCTGGTAAAGCCAGTAAGGTGGTGCTGTTTATAGCAACATGGCTAATCAATGCACACACATCTCTTCTTGCAAGGTTACTCGAAGTAATTAGTAACAGCGATACAGGGAATTAGAAAGCAAAACTGAAAAATAGCATGTATCAGCTACAAACCACTCAAACATAAGGACAGCAGGGTACAGAAAATTCTTGGCTAGAAAATACTTTCTTCATGGGGGATTTTAGCTGCTCATAAATCTGTTGGGAAACAGATATATCCAAGCATGCTGTGTCAAAGAGAGAATTTCATCATTTGCAAAAAGAGGCAAAACTGCCCTAGATCTAATTCTTAGTGAGAGGATGGAGTTGCCTGAGGATATGAAAATAAAGGAATATCTTGGAGCCAAGGACCATAAGCTGTTTAAATTTAGTATGGCAAATGATGGATCTATTGCAGAGCACAAAGACAGACGGGCAAACTTATATTAAGACATCTAAGCTAAGTTCTTGGCCATTTCAAGGTCAATATCAATGTTGTCATTGACTCCAGGGGGTCCAGAATTTCATTTTTTATTAATAAAATGCGTGGAAGATGACTGAGGAAGGATATTAAAATCTTCCTCTTGTCTACTGCTCTTAAACAAAGAAGCAGACAATGATGCTTCACAAGAAAAGAGCCTTAAGTTTGGTAAAATAAATACAAAATTCTACTGAAATTAGAAGATAACCAAATTAGATTACTTTTTTAGCCAACAGAGCACCCTCTGTCACTGTAGGATAAAAGCTTAGGGGCTGTGAGAATAAAAAAATTTAAAGCATTTCTAATATTTGTAATGAGAAAATTCTTTCAATAGAAAAGGAAGATTACATTAATAACAATTCAGAGTTATAAAGATGATGAATTATTATTTTTAAAAATGCACTTAACAATAATAAAAATGAAAAGGAATGGAAGACAGTAAAGATAAATGCGAACAATTAACAAAGAGGTCTTTGTATTAATTGACTCTCACAAAAGAGTAGATAAAAGCACGTTTCACAGATTTGAATGCAGCTGAGTCAGTGCTCCTTAGTATTATTGTCCTCTGATATTAAGAGATTCTACAAACATGTTTTGTAGCAATGACAAATATTTGCTGAAAAGCTACTGGTAGAAAGGAGGAAGTTTGTCTACAAGAAAACTGCAGGAAGCCTAGCAATTACCTTCTACTTAGATTAATCACTGAAGTCTTTGTCATGGAAGTCATGGCTCAGTTTAGGTATCCAGAGGCACAAATACATCTTTCTGAGAGTCAAGCCTGATAAAAAAATGAAACAAATAATAAATAAAACTCCTATCCAGGCAGGAACAGTTAAGAGAATGACCGTAAGACATAAAATTTGCCAAAATACTCGATGTAAGTTAGAATTGTTAGGTATATTGGTGTGTTAAATTTAGGATCAAGTAGAGGATCAGGAGAACACCACTGTGAAAAAAAGAAGAAAATTATGAAGGAAAGTAGCCTATTCCTAGAAACTGAATCTTTCTGGAGAATCCTTTAAATAGAATTCAGTAAGAAACCACGTTCCATCATTTGCATGATGGTGAAAGCTTCTTTCTCTGCTGTCTTTATGTCTGTAAATAAATTTGATTCCAGCATTTTAACAACAGGAACTGCTTCTTCCCTTGTTTTCTAACAGCCTCTCTTTTCTTATCACTTTAGGCCCTACCAGTCAGGAATCTGTTAATCTACAGAGCATGATTTAGCTTGATTAACATTAACAATGTATAATGTCTTCTTTACTGGTTAACTTACTGAGAGGGAAATTTAATGAACTCATAACCTGTCTTTGTTATCCACCTTTTGTCTTGGTTTAAAATGCAATGAAAAGCACACAAAATGCTCTTCCATTTTACAAATGAGGGAGTTCCTCAGCTCAGTGTGATCAGATGTCACTGTCACAGGAGCAACACTGAACCAAAATGGCAGCGGCTTCCAGCCTTGAGAAAAGCCTCCAGAAGCACCAAAAGGGTGTATGCTTTCTATCCGCAGCTCATCCTCCTCCCGGAGGCCATAACAGGACTGTAACTGTGGGACATGGGAAGAGACAGGTATCCATATATTTATTAGAATAAATTATGAAAACATCTACTCTCTTGCTTTTGCGTTCCTGCACCCCAGGCTCTTCCAGTAGCATCACTAATCAAGCTCTTTCTTTTGAGAACCCCTGCTATAGTTTCACTGCTGATAGAGCAGAAAGAGACAATGCTTCAACTTGAATTTTTAAAATATTGTGGTCTGGAAAGACAGCAAGCAATTCTGACAAATTCTTAGTCCTTTTCAAGCTAAGTTCATCCAATCAAAATTGTAATTACGTGTAACCAGGAAAGTCTTACTGTACCCACATTAACTTGGACTAATCTTGCAAAACAATTCTCATAGAAACACAAATGCTCAGTGTGTTGGTTTTTTATGATGATGTGCAGGATTACTGATAAATAATGCTGGAACACAAGTAAAACTTCTCCAGATATAATCTACAATATGACAAAATGAAGGCTACAGAGTCACTGAGATATTAAATATGAAAGACCTTTCTGATTTACTTACAGCATTCAGTATAACCAATTTATTAGCAGCTCCTATCTTTATGGTAAATGATGCATAAATGATGGCAAAGGTGTACAAGAGAACTGTATAAAGACTCTTGCAGAGTGAATAAATTGGTTGAGTGCCAGCTTTTCTAAGGGTGAATGGTTCCACTACCTTGTTTAGGGTATATCATGCAATGATGAATGTAAAAATACAACATTTTAGAATGCCAGCAGCTCAAGGGAAGATTCCAGATTTATGAGGGACAACACTCTTATTCTAATAAAGCAAACACGTGGCCTCAGCCTCTTCCTGTAGGAGAATCATTTTTCTATTCCAAGGCAGGAGAGAGCTCAATTTTACTGTATAAAGCTTAAGCTCAGCTGAAGACCAGACAAAGACTTATTTTTTTGGTTTGTTTTCATAGTTGTACCTGCATATTTTTAAGGCAATCATTTCCATGTGTAATAATGTCATTTTGAAATGAGACCAGCATTCCAGTGAGCTTTCTGCAAAATTCCTGGCTTCTTTTGCGCCGTAGTCCATTGCCATTTCCAGAGGGCTTTCATAATATACATAGGGAAAATGTCTATTCAAATTCAAAGACAGAGAATACCTTTTTTGATGAAGCATCCTGTGTATCATGTACTAGCTGGAGGTGTTCTCTGCTGCCTGACAGGGAACAATGACATGACAAGCAGGGAGAGAAGGAGCTTTTAACCAGTTTAATGTGCAGAGAGTTGGCACTCACTGAAAAGCCATTTGCCTGTTTCCTATTTTTTTAAAGTATGTCTCTTTCCTTTGACTTGTCATTACTCCTGTAATATACAATTTTGTCTTCTGTTTGTAATTTTCTGCTGCAGTGATTCTAAAGGTTCTAAATAATCTCTTTTTATCTTACTAGAAACAAGATAAAGGAATGTGTATCTAAATAGTTTGCTTATTCCAAAATGTAAATGAGGTCCTATTTAGTATACCTTTCACTGCTGTTCTTTTCCTACTGCTGCTGCAGAGGCCTTAAATGAGTGTTACAGTGCTTGTGCTCTATAATTTCCCATACTTCCTGGCAGTGATTTGGGCCAAAGGCATTTTTTGTAAAAGAAAATGATCCAGATTTGTTCTAAATAGTCATTTGACAAGCACTGTTCTGTGGACAAAAAAAAAAGTCAGAAAGTTATTGCCCCTTCTGGGAGAGAGAATTAATCTATTAAATGCAAGGCAACATAGAATTCTACTTGAAGCTAAAGAACATATTTTGAGCTGTTATCAGGCACATTACATGACATTAAAGATAAAATTTAAGAATTGGTAGAGTTTCTACCATTCTTGCACGCAGTTTATTTTTCAAATTAAGCTTTCAAATATTGAAAGTTCACATTCAGTGCCTTGATCAAAAATGATAAATGAACTACTGAATTAGAAGAAGATGCTGCTATTATTTTAACCAGTAAACTAACTCAGGGTTAATCTGGGTGTTATTTAGCCTATTGAAAGTGTTTTGAGTGAACATATGGTTTCTATTGTGAAATCAAGGCACAGTTTTAACTATGAATATAGATAATTACCCTTTGGACTTTAAACATTTATATGTGTCACGTTATGTTGGAGCATTTTTCATGGTCAATAGGTTGAAAGGTTATAGAGTCGAAAATGTAAATTGAGTGTGTTTGAGTGTAACTATCCAGTGTAATGATAGTACAATTCACTGCTGCTCTCTCTTGGAAACAGGCAGTAATAACACTCAGTGAGCATGAGGAATATAACAGGATATTTATGTAAATACAGATTGTTATGGTAAAAGATTTTAATATGAGAATTACAGGAATTCAACCGTAGTATATATTGCTAGAAAATCCCTGGTTACTTGAGCTTAATTTGATATATATACATAGTATATGTAGGGGTCTAATTCTAATGCTAACAGTAAAACCTTTAAATAAATTGTGTCTATATGTATGTGTGTGTGTTCACGTGCCTGAGATCTGGGAGCATTGCTATATCCCCACCAATACATTCTGCTCTTGATTTAGGCTTGAAAGTGTGGTTAGTTTTACTCCCTGAGTGTAGCCCTTGGCAACATCCCCTTCCAAGGAGGCAGACATTATGACTGCTTTGAGGATGGCTGAAGGACCCAGAGAGTATGTGTGAGGAGAACTAATGTCCTGACTGTACAGGCAGACTCACAGCAGCCCTACCACCATGCCAGGGTAACCCTATGGGCCCAGGATACCACCCCATTAGGAGTTCTAACAGCCTCTTAAAAACATACTTCACAGGGAGAAAGCTTCTGGTCCCTGGCCTAAGGGGACACATTTTCACCCTGCCTTAAGAACTGGAGGCATTTTGAGTGAGGTGAGCAGCTTTTCGCTTTGTCCTCATGCATCACTGAGATGCTGAGTGAAAGGGTTACATTTCTCAGCAAGACAGCTCCTGAACCCAAGCTTATTTCTTCATGGCTGACGTGCATTTCTCTGAACAGTGGGGCACACTCCAGTATGGTTGTAGCCTAGC
>VYZX01014135.1:5346-15566 GCA_013401335.1 Brachypteracias leptosomus | reverse complement strand
TGGTTGTAGCCTAGCGTTAACTGTAGAAGGCCTGTGCTATCTGTTGAACTTCCAGCCATTGACAGCCTGGGAAATGCATGACCCTAACAAGCTTTAATCAAAATTAGTTAATTATTTATTAATAATTTTGGAATATTTAATATGCATTAGCAAACACAGAGTAAGGTATTAGATCACAAATGGTACAAGAAAACCAAGGACTTCTAAAAACACCCACAAATGTTTATTATTGTGATTATTCTTATATATATGTTAATTTTCTTTTAATATGTTTTAAATATATATTTATATGCATTGTATCAGATTGTGCAAAAGAATACAGTCTTTTTCCATGCACACTAAAGAACAACAAAATCCCTTTTTTCCCTGCCCACATATGTTCTTTATGTAATGGATGGCATTTTAATTACAGCACACCTCTATTCCTGCTATTTCCCATTTCCAGAAACACGCAAACCAGCATTTTGTTGTCACTTCTGGAAGTACGCATATTCAAAATATCCTTCGATTATTCTTTACACCATTGAACTGCATCCAGACCTGCTTCACATATCTATTGCTTTCCATGGCAACCTGGTTTTTAGCACTTTCCACCATTTTCTAACTTCTGAAGAATTACTTCTGTCCTCCTTCCCTTCCATTGTAGGTGGTCATTCCCTGCCAATGTCTGTCTGGGAATCACACAATGAGGTTATTGCTAACATCTAGTAACTTTTCCTTAGTAATGTCAATTAGCAAAAATTCATTGCATTAGGAAATATCCAAAATACTTGCATTTCAGGTTGTTACCTTGAAGCAGGATAAAATGTTGAACTATTTTTTTAGTAGATTTTTTAAAGTTGGTAACATTTTTCATTAGAAAAGATAGGGGTATTTTTTCAGGGATTGTCACCCAAATATATAGTTTTATTTGTTTCAAGTCAGCTCAATCTTAAACTGTGTGGCCCTATGGTAGTAGCTGTTTTGGTGTCTAACAGACTTTAGCTGGACTTCAACTTTTAATAAGTCCCAGTTGCTGAGCGGCCAATGGATTATGATATTTAAAAGGTGAATTCCCATGAATCCATGTGCATTTTATGATATGTTTTGGATCAGTTCATGTAGCAAGCGTTTCTATTTTGGATTAACTGAGATGAAACATGATATTTTCTTCCAATTTTCCTGATAGAACAATTGAATATCATTGGCCTAGTTAAGCTGTGTCAATGTCACAGAACTGCCATTTGCTGTTAAAAATGTTAAGGTGAAAAATTATTAAGCAGCTTTCCTAACTGTTACCATTAGTTCTCTTTACTGTTTGTGCTACAGTAATATTAAGAGGCACAAACTGAGACCAAGGCTCATTTTGTTAGACATTAGAAAACTGTATAATAGGAGAACTTTCCCAGGAGTTTGGAATATCTATGGAGAAGATAAGATTGAGGAGGAGGAGCAGAAGAAATTGAATACCAAATGTTTACTTAATTTTTGTGTTATTTTTAAACCTCAGTTTATTATTCCCTCAAAATCAGCCTTTTTGTTTCTTTTAAAAAATGTATTCTGTTTATTGTCTTTTTGTGTGTCACTTCACTTTTTTTTGTGCCCCTCCTTTAATTATTTTCCTTTCTCCCTCCCTTGTCAATTACTTAGTCTAAAATAATTTTCCTAAAACATTCAGTTGTACCATTTCATTTAAGCTATTCTCTTTAGGTTTTTATATCAGCTCTTAGACCATTATATATAACTCCTCTCTTAGGAAGTCTGTCTTTGTTATTCCACTCCTATATAAAGTTTTCAGTTTTTATCTTGTTTGCGTGCAGACAGATCTTTTAGAATCCTCGATTAGATATGTAGAAACTCTGGGAAAAAAAGAAAAAAAAAAATCCCAGAGGGTTTTACAACCCAGTGGTGGAGAAAACAAAATACCATGCTTTTCTTTTAATGGGGAAAGGGTAGAAAGGTGCTACCAGTGCTCTCCTGAAGTTGTGTCATCCCACCAGCTGGCATTGGAGGTGAGCCTAGAAAGAGTTGAGAATTGCATTTTGTCTTTGCTCTTTAAATGGGATTTCTGGCAAATGCTGCATTTACACAGAAGGAACTGTTGCATGGAAATACACTTCCAAATATGCATGAAAAATTTTTTGCTTGTGAATTTTGAAATCACTTAAGTGACCACTGTATTTTAGATCACATCAGAATAGAAAGTCTCCCAGAAGTCTCCTAGAAATCTCCTTTGGCCTGCCTGTCACTGTTTGTGTCTCTCTGTGAGGCTTCAAGCTACAGCTGAAAAAATACTGAAAATGGGGCCACTAGATGGTTTTAATCTCTCCTCTTTCTCCCACCAAAAAGATCTATTTTTTTGCCATGCAAGTATTCATTCTTATTTCTCTCCCAATAATGTTATCTTGCTGATAGTTTGACTAAGTGCATGTTGTATTCAAAACTCTGTTTCCTAATTAAAGTCCAATTCCAGTATTTCTCCTTAGCTTTTGCACACTGTGAAGAAAGATATTTTTAGAAAATATGGGCCACTTAATTCCCGTTAAGTTTTCTGTAACAGATGGTATAGTTATTTGATTTATGCATTCACCTTCACGTGGCCCTGCTGACTGCCAGGTTTTTTAAACCTCTGAAATTCTTTTTTCTTATGCACTGAAACTTCATCCTTTCCACTGCATGAAATATTAGTTTTAGTTAGAAAATCTAACTGCGTGCAATTTTCATGTTACTGAAATTGTGCACGGTCTGGTGATTAATTGTATTGTCTTGATCACAACCTCAACCTGATGTTCAGGGCTCATTACAGTGGGAGGAATTCAGCAGAACACAAATCTTAACCAGGTGTGGCTTATTAAAGTGGCAGTGCCCAATTTAAAGACCATAAAGGATTTCTATCAAAATTGATGCTTTTAGCTACTTTCCCCTCCCAGGATCGTAGAGATGTAATATAGAAAGGACAACATAGCTTGCTCATGGAAATCACTGACATCCATCATGTGAAAAAGCAGCTCAGATCTGTTCCTCCCTTGAATGGAAAGGGGGAAGAGTTGCAATATACTTTTAGCACAGTATGTTCATTCCAAGCATCTTCAAAACTTTCTTTTGTTTAACACAGATTACAATTCCTAATGCACAGTTTGCATTATGTACTGAATTGTGTATTTCTCATCTTGCAGAAAAATGTTTTTCTTTCCTCTGAAGATACCCTTAGAGCAACAGTACAAATACTGAGGAAAGGTAAATCTTGTGGTAAGCTATCCACAACATTTATCTTGAATTCAACCCAGGCTTCATATTTCCATTCTATGTTTTATGCATTCTAATCTGACTTGGGGGAGGGGGGAGAAGAAATCTTTTTACTACCAGGTGAGCCTATCTTCACCCTGGTATGAGTACTGGTCCCTCACAGCTGATGCTAATATGCTGGTGGTAAGATGTCAGGTGACCAGCAAGGCTCATTACCCATCAGAGAAGCAAGACAGCTTCCCCTTGTTTGGGAAGCTTTCAGAACAGAGACGATTTAAGTGGGACTATTGCCCCTCTTAAGATTTGGATAAGCCATGTGAGTTGAGTGTGCTTTTATTGCTACTGTTGTGAGGAACTACAGCCTGACACTTGTCTGCCTCAGAAATGTGAGCAAAGCTTTACATCTTCTCACAGCTGTAAAAGACAAAATCTAGATGAAGAGACTAAATTTGAAATTGTGGTTTACTGCCATTTCATTGTGCTTTGTTGGCATCAGGTGAAAGTACCAAATGCAGCCATGCATTCATCAGTTATAATGTTTAAAGTAGCTGCTCCTCACAGGTTCCTTAAACCTAGCAAGTATTTTCCTACTACTGAGAAGGGGACTGAGCATGTTGTGAATCTTTTGACAAAAGGTTTCTATGATTGTTTATGATCACAAAGCATTTGATCTGGTGACTTGATACCCATTTTCTCATAGTATGTGCCTCTGAAGTGCTTACAAGCAGAAAATTCCAACACCTTAGTGTAAATATTAAGTGTTTAAAGGTAGTAACTAAGGTTAGTTTCCTTGTTGTTAGGGAAAGCAAGGAAAGAAGCAAAATGTCTTTGAAATGTGATTGAAGCTTAATCCTCAGCAAATCCAGAATACGCAAGGTGATACTTTTTTGTTTTAGTATTTTGCATGCTTTAGCACTAGCCCTAAATGAACTGCAGACAAGTAAAGAGGACTACCTTGTTCCACATCCACAGGAAGGGTAATATGATATGCTTTTAGTAGTTGTTATTGAGGGGAAAGAAGATGCTAATGAGAAGCAACTAATGACAAGAAAGCCATTGGAAATGTAGCTTATCATTTCTATGCTTTCTTGTCTTTACTTTCATATAAATTGTATTTAAATTCTTCTTAATACTTAAACATTATAGATGGGGTGGTGTATATTTTTGAAGGAGGTTTACTCCTCAGGTTGTGTATGTGACAAATGCTTTGATCCATTAATTACATGCAGCTGACCAAGATGTTTGGCAGCGGATACTACTTATCTTCAAAGGAGTGAGCCAGTGAGTGGAAAAGCTGCCTTGCCAATAGTTGTTGTTATGGGAAGCTCATATAAGGAAAATGGAGAAGGATAACGCCCACTGAGAACATTAAGTCTGACATGGACTGGTAAGAAAGGGAATTCCCAGGCAACGAAGGCTTGAAACAAAGGGAAGGTGCATGTCCTGGCAGGCTTTAAATAAAGGCGAGTACACTTGGAAGTTTACACAGCTTCAGTGGAAGCAAGGCGTAAGGAATTAGTGAGCCAGTCCAAAACAGATCCCACAGGAAAAACAGGATTGTTTCAAAGCATAAGAGTAATATCTCAGTGGGCAAGAATGGAAATACAGGGGAAATTCTGGCAGGGTTGTATGGTGGGCTGCCCTAAGGTACAGTAATGCCCTGCGTGCATGCATTACACAGTTGGGTTCCTTTATGTGGTTGCTAACAGTATGGTAAGGTTACCTGTCTCACTCCTAAGCCTATCATTCCTAATTTTGTATGGGCTATTCCTTTTACTGCCTCTTGGTGACCGTGGAAATCTAGACCTTGTCTAGTGTTGTTGGTATATGTTTCTTCAAGAAGGTACTCTTTAAAGATATCTTAGAATGCATGTGTATCATGAGACATAAAGGTTGCCATGGTAAGTACACATTTTTTAATTGAATAGCAGACTAATAGGCACATAAAACCTCCATAACTTGTTGGCACATAAATTACCTCTCCTGGGGCTGTAGTCAATTAAACATGCTTCTTTTTTGAAATTCTTTCCAAGTCTTTTTCTCTGTTTTTGTTTAGGCCGGAGTTTCTCATATTTCTTTACCTCAACAATGCTTCTTGTTTTTCTTTTGTCCCTTTTTGATTACTCTCTCTGTCTCTTTCCCCAGCCTTCTCTTGAATATCATATACTTCACAAATCAGGGTAATAAAGAAGATATTGAGCTATAAATGGGTCTGGTTGCTTTTTTAAGTAGTTATTTAAAAAGCATAATTAGGTAAAATTGATATTCATGGAATTCTCTGAGTGCAAAACAGTATGAGGCTTACACGATATTACTTGCCTGTTTGGACAAATAAATAGAAGTGGCCATTAAATCCAAAAAGGTATGTTCAAATCAAATATATGCATTAATTAGGTGTTTTAATAATCACTTTTATGCAGCTTCACAAGGCCATATGTTCTCCCTAGAACTTAAGTTTATGAAATTTTGTAGCTTTAGAAAATGGAGTAATACTGCTGTAAACTGTGTTTATTTTTTTTGCTTCATTTGAGGTATTCTGATTTGAACTGGCTGGCCCAGAGATCTTTTGATATTCTGCTCTTTCCTAACAATACTTTCTTCATTGGGCATGCCTTATTTTGCTCTTCCAGTGTTGTAATGAATACAGCATTTGCTTATGTGTATTGTTTCAAAAGTGGGTATTGTCTCTAATCTCTTCAGCAATACAATAAATCACAAGCTGAGGCACTGCCTTCTCATTCCAGCTTTTAAAGATTTTTTTTTCTTTTTTTCCGGTTATGCAGTTGTTAGAGAAGCGAATTGAGAGAAGGCTATTTGTACTGGCTCACACCTTAGCTTTTTTTAGAACCTATATTGACAAATTTTCAACTAAACATTGTGTTTCGTAAAGAGCACTGCCCTGAAATCACTGTGGCTTGAACAATACGAAAATTCAGTACTCCAGGAGGCCAACACAACAGGATATCCATAAGTAACAACGCCTACTTATCAACAAGGGGTGAGCTTAACAGTCTTGTTCCTGGCTGTGACAAACAGTGAGCAGAATTCCTAGTGAGCTGAACCGAAGAGCAGAAAATAAACGCACAAGATAACTCTGAAGAAAGATTAGGCGCGGCTCACTTGGTCTGTTCCTTTGCAGAAATCAAGAGCAATTTAAAGCAATAATGACTAATAGTTTTCCACAGACATCCTGACTTTTATCCTATTGCAGTACAGAGTTCATCCACCTTTGTTTTTTTACTTTGATTTCAGTGTTCATTTTTTATGATGCTCATTTTTTATGATGAAAGTGGTCTTGACTTGAAGGAAGAGATGAGTAGTGGGGTTTTTCCTTTTTTTTTTTTTCTTTTTATTTCTTTTCCTTGAGTAGTTCAAAGACACCTTTAACGGCTTGGAACAAAAAAAAATTATGGTACAGATCAAGGGATTACAAAGCAATGTTTTTACAGATTTAAAATAAAATATAAACAGCTGTTGAGAGATGAACGGCACAGAGACAGTTGTTGCCAATTCATTAATAATATCAACACAAATCCACTCTGTTTATTATATTTTTAACCCATGTTTGTCAATAGGGAAAACAGTCATAATCTGAACTTGTAAAAATAATGAATGTATACCAGATAGGTTCAGTGTAGAGATTTGAGAATACCAGCATGACTAGTGTTTGCCATCTGTGTCTGTGCAATCAATATTTTCTAACAGTGTAATGAGAAATAACTCATTTATATCCTTGCCCCTTTAGCCCAAACAATTAGTCACTGTTTGTAGTCTTGTAGGTTTTCCTGCATTAGGAGCGGGATGGAGAATGTAGGCATTTAAATGTATTAGTGCAACCTGTCTCTAGTTGGAAGGAATGTAGACAAAGCCTGTTTCCTTGAACACAACAGAAACAAAACATATTGCCAGCCCTCCCTGGGCATGAAAACCTTTGAGGCAGAGCTTGGTTCCTCCAGTCATATTCAGCCTGCCAAAGTGTCCCTCTCTGCCACCATTTCAATATGGTGCTCCTCAGCCACCTCAGCAGCTCCTGCAGCCCATTGCTTTGGCTGGCAACTTCACGTGTTCCCTTTTGACTGCAGGAAGGCAGTGAGGTGCTCCTCCCAGCAGTTTGAAGGAGGGATGTTTAACAATCACACAGGTGTAGCCAAATTGATGTTATTCAGTGGGAAGTTTGATAGCTTCTATTAACATTTTACTGTAGGAGAATTTCTTTGATATAAACAATCCAGCACACTAGAAATACTGATTTCTAATGAAGTAATAACAGAGTATGGCAATGATGATCAAGATTGAGTTCTTTGAATCATATGACAAATGCCAAGAGAACAGACCTGAGATGAGCAGGGATAATGCTTCCTCACCTCTTGCTAAGGGTATTCGTATTCCTGTGGGACTTTGAATATAGGACAACAGATTTTGTAATGGAATGTAAGCTACATCATGTCCTAGTCTCACAGCTATGTAACAGCTCTCACATAGAAAACACTTCATTTCAGTGTATGTTTATAGCAATTTTCAGGCTATAAACTGCAGGAACCAGGTTCTCAGATGAGAATTTTTTTTCCATGAAGATCTCGCTATCTGTCTTTACTTATAATGTATATAACAAATTGATAAGCTACAATCTGAGAATGGCAAGTATAGTAGGTAATAGTCCATTCTGCAAAGAGTAGGGGGTTTTTTGGAAAAAGCTATCTATAATTAAGTAGACTTATATGAAGATTTGTATAAAATTTTTTTTAAACTATTCACCACTGCATATGAGAGAATTACAGATTTCAGTTTTGAACAATAAATTCTTTTTCAATGTTTATTGGCTAAAGATGAAGTCATACAGGTTTTTAGGTTTGAGTAAGCAAAAGTTTAGGCTGATGTTACTTGTGTCTGCTGCTCTTTTCCTGAAATGCCATTAAATGTGTTTATATATTCTCTAAATAATCTCCCAAGCATCAGTGTTCTTGTCTTGGAAGGACATTTATCAGATATAATGATATTTAAGGGATTCAACAATATGCGAAAGATAGGCAATTACATTGGGTTTTTTGTTTTGAACCTCTTGTCAATGTTAAGACTGTCTTCCTGGGGGACCCTCACTAAGTTTTGAACACTTGTTACTGGCTATTAGGTCACTTCATTTCTGGCAGCAACCAACACAAAGGTAGTTCAAGCTACTCTTTTTCATGCAGGTTTACATGGTGGAGATGAGAGCTATTTCCCTGCGTGTCTCTGAGGAGATTACACTAATTCTTAAAAAGCTGTCATTTAATGACACTCTTGTAGTATATATTCTCTCTCCCTTGCTCCTCTGTCAGGACTCCTTGAGATACCAGTGTGTTATCTTAAAGGGGTGCTGCAACTGATGGTTTGCTTTGGATGAGCTGTTAAACCATGCTCCCTCTCTAACCACTGCTGTTCCTCAGCTAACAGAGTGCAGGCAAAACTTGGCCATTACTATCGTGACTGCTTTCATTCTGGCCAAAAGAAGCCTTTATATACTTTTTTTCCCCTGCCTTTCAAATTAATACATTTTCATGCTAAAAACGTAGCTTTTAAATCATAGTCTTTTTAAATATGCAAGGCCTGATCCTGATGTCTTTACTTATGCTGCATAGGACTTAAATCAAATAAGTTTATTTACTTTCCATTCAGAATGAGAATCTAGCTTGTATCATCTCTTGAGATGGATGTATTCAATGAAAATTGGATATATTCAGGTTGAGTTCATTTGTTCAGAACTGGTGATAAGGTAGTGTGTATGCATATGATGTACATATGTGAGCAAAAGTCATGAACTGCAGATTACCATTATGAAAACTCTGATGTCAGTGCTGCATTTCCAAGGAGATGTAAGAAGGAACTTTAACTTGTGACCAAAATCTTGCTGCACAAAGAAATTAAGTTACTTCCATCCAGATTCTCTAGACAATGCTCCTCTCTATTTAGAATGAGATAATACAGTTGGAAAGTGTAGAAATAGGCAGTTAATACTTACCAAGCTGGATGATGTATTTATTTATTTATAAAATACTCCAGGTCTTATCGTGCTGCTACTGTTACTAGTTCCTTTTCTGTGAGTAGTTCTGTTGTCCCCAGTGCAGGAGAGGACAGTAAATAGATCTTGAGTGCTTCATCAAAATTCCCTTTCTATCATCACTCAGCACTTCACTTGACTTAAATAAGCAAATTAATGTGCCACAGGAGACTTTAAAAGCAGCTTTCTCCCCCTGCCCCTAGGTGTTTCTTCTGCTATAAAATAATTTAGCCATGTTTTATCAGCAATATTAATATTAAATGCTTACTTGGTAATCCTTCCTGGGAGCACACATTTAGTATATCTACTGGTGTGCAATTATGACTCTGATGGAAAGATAAGTTTTCCCTGATAAGATACCTGAGAAAGCCAAAATGTTGCTCTTGCTCTTAGGGTGGCCTAAAATCCTCTGTTTATTAGGATAAGATAAATTTACAGTAAACTTGTGCTTGGGCACATGTGCTTAATATAACCTCTTGCATTTACAATAGCAATTAATGAAAGTGCCTTGGTTTTACAATATTTACTTAAGAACATGGAGCTGAGTTATAGAAGATATAGAACATCCATCTCCAGAAACCTAGATCCCCTCAAAATGTTCTATTTTTAGATACCAAAATAGTCTCTTCAAACTCTTCCTCCTGTGGAAGCCTAAGCTACTTCCAGAGTATAATGACTGTTACCTGAACCAGAGTTGTCTGTTTCTTCTGCTGTGGCAGATGTGGGCATTTGTAACCTATTTTTTTGCCCAGTACGTACCAGAAGAACAAGTCCGAATAGCATGTATCCATCTTGTTTTCTATTGTAATGTAAGGATAATGTTTTGCAAAGACTTAAGTTAGTTTCATTTGGTTTGTATCCATATGCTGTTCTGCTCATACAGTGAACTTTTACTCCTGCCTCAGACACCAAAGCATAAACATCAAAACAGCAACAAAAATAATAATGTGTATTGCTCTCA
>VYZX01014132.1:0-31704 GCA_013401335.1 Brachypteracias leptosomus | reverse complement strand
GAGCCTTAAATGGAGACAATTATATACTGGGATTTTTATTTAAAAACAAAAAAAACCAACCAAAACCCTCCCCAAACCTCCCAGCAACTCAGCAGGATGTCGTTCTTATCATACTTGCATGATTTTGACAAGTGTACTGCTAATGGTGTGAACCAAACTTAATGTACCTTGATTGGTTAGCTAGTGGTTCCAGTTCAGACATCTTTATGGTTCTCTGGCCTCACAGTGGACACTAGAGGAATTTCAAAACAAGATGTCAATGTGTTTAGTACAGCACAAACGTAAGGTGAAAGAAAGACAGAAAACTTAGTCTTAAATGGAAAAGAAATATAAAGATATCACTTTAAAACTTCCATTAAGATCTTTTCTTGAAGTGAATGGGACATCCAGTTGAATGAGTGCCACTACAGAAAGCAATGACATGCCTCATAAACGAAAGCTTTTCACAGGCAAGTGAAAACTCGTAATTTATTTTTTAATTTCAAATCTATTTGCTTAGAATTTTTAATATGAAAAATATTGCATTTTTATGGAAATTTAGAATACTCTCCTAAAACTTCTGGCTAAAACAAAAATAAACACGAGTGATTCCTATTACAATGGCATTTTCCATGAGGGGAAAAAAAATAATTAAAAACCCCCTCCTGTGTTGACTAGCTTCACTCATAAATGGACAGTAAAGATAAAACAGCTTTGCCAGACAACACAAAAAGTCACTGGTAGAGACGGGGCTGAAACAAAGCTCCTTTAATTGTTACCGTAGCAAAACAGAGTGAGGCACAAACTGTTCCAGCCAATCTTTCCTACAGGTTCCTGTTACCAAAGACAGTGTTTAAGCAACTCTCTTCCTTCCAGAACAAGCTTCCTCAGCACTTTTGAGAAAAGTAGGCAATTTTCAGAGATACTCTCAGTAATCCTAATTTGTGGATAAATAAAGACTGTATGCCTAAGACTGTGACTCTTGATATCTTTTAAAAGTACATATTTAAGTGTTGCAAGGACAAGAGCTGTGAAGCATTTCAGCGTTTGCTGTTTTATTTTGGATTACTGTTCTGTAAGGTACAATGGATTGAAGGGTTAATAGTTTAAAATGTCTGCTCACATAGGTTTGCATTTTTCAACTTGACCATCCTATGGATGAAAGTTGTTTCAGTGTAAAGCTTTGTAATAAGACAGTTTAACACTGTGGTCGATCAAAAAGTGAACCCTTGTTTTAATCACCACACGTTTTTACAAATTTTGTGGTGGAAATGGTAGTTAAGAAAGAATAGAGTGACTCTATTTATGTAAGGCTAGAGTGTTTATCTGTGATGACATCTAGAGCTTTGAGAAAGAAACAAAAGAATATTTCAAAAAATGCCAAGTTAAGGTTTATTCCATGATTAATAACATTCCAAAAAGGAAAGCATGGAGGCACTGAATATTTGGTATAACACACCATATAAATTTCAAAGTATTATCAAAGAATGTGTACTAAATATGACTAAAAAGATGTAACAACATTTGTGGCATAATCTTTTCTTTCTTCCTCTTGAAAGAAATAATCGGGGAAGCTCATAAAGCAATATATGTATTCACATTGCACAAGCCTGTATGTGTGCCTGCCTGTATATTGCAGATCTATTGCTAAAGGCTAAAGGATTAGAGAAAAAGAAGTGATTATAGAATATGGGGAAAAAAAGACTAAGAAATACAAAATAAGACATTTTGCACTCATTCATGCCAGCGAACCTCAGGAGGGTTAGAAAGAAGTTTTACTTAAAACCATTCCATTGGACTTTGAAGAATGGCCCTTTGTGATTAACTTTATCTAGGTCTATATGTTTGTAAAGAGGTCTAAAACATTTGTTATACCTCTTTGTGTCCTTTTCAATTGACTGGTTTCTTTGGGATTTGGAAGATCACTGTTCCTTTCTGTCTTTAGCAGAAAGGTGGACAATGGAAGGAATGCAGGGAATGCATTGCACCTTGACTCTAGTTGCTCCAGCATGCCTGTCTCAAAGGCAGACTGGAAGGATGGAAAGCTTCCAACAATGAGATAAATGAGATGCGAGCTATTGACTTGGGCGTATGGAAGAGTCTTCCACTTCAGAAACATAAGATCATGCAGGGGAACTACAATTTTGAGTTATGTAATCTTTTCCTCTGATATCTCCTGAGGTTATGCAAAAGCACTAAGCAATCTCCAGAGAGTCCAGTCAAGTCATAGGAAAATCTATACGTGTAAATTCTGGTATTTCTAGTCACCTTTGTTATTTGTTGAATTTCTAATTCCATTTCATCTTTTTTAAAGATGACATGACTGAGGTCCTTGTTATTCAAGATACCTGATTTCACTGTTTTTTCTACTGTTTCACTTGCTTTTATTTAATATTTACTTTTTCCCTACTTCTCTATGAGCGGATGTTTCCACTAAGTTATCCACAATAAATCCCGTGTGAGTCGTTTTCTTGAAAATTCTCCCAAGTGCAAAAACATATCAACATGAGCTCATACTTGCCACTGACAGATCATCTAGATGCAACAACCAATATCAGACAGAAAATATGAGAAGCATGACTTTTTTTCAGGACATACATCCTCAGCAAAAGACAAATCAACGTCGATGTACAAAAATATACTTACCACAGATCTGTTGTATTATTTTCCAGTAATGAAATAGCAAAGACTCTTATTTCCTGGCTTTTCAAGTTAGTTTGGTCTCACTCAATTTTTTCTGCATGCTATCTTATACATTGTCCTCGTTTGAGTTAGCACAGAACAAATTCTATTCAGTGATTTTACTTCTCAGCTAAGTCTCACCTAACTTACTGCACTTTCTGAAGTTAATGGCATATTTTTGCAGACAGTCTCTGCTTCTAGCAGTGATAGTGCTTGATATTTATAGTTACTCCACCAAGGACTGGTGTGCAGAACAACTTTGCTGCTAAATCTTGTGTGCTGTGTTGGGGGTGCAGAAAGTAAATGGTCACACCTGAGGAGAGGAGTGGACAGGAGAGGTGACCCTAAACTAACCAACAAGATATTCCATCCCTTATGCATCATATTCAGTATAAAGCTGAGGGATCACAAGGGTCGAGCCTCTTCTTCAATGGCTATCATCCAAGGAGGACTCTATCCATTCTGCCTTTGATCCTGATGCATGTTTTTCTGAATCTAGTTCCAGAATCCAGCTCTTGAATCCTGTTCCCATCTGTTGCTGAGTTGAATCCAGTGTGGGACTTCTCTAGTGCCTGCCCACATCAGTAACACTTCTTAATAACCTGTGTCTGTCCAACATGCATTAACTGAATTAATTTGAATGGATTTAACTTCCTTTTCTTACTTCCTGAGACCTCAACAGCTTATTCCAGCTGAATACAAATGAGAAAAACGTGAGTGAAACTTCTTTGTTATAGCAGTGAGGTTTCTAGTTTAAAGTACTTTACACTAGGAAGAATCTGAGGACATAGTATTTGACAGTAATCTATCACTATAAGCATCATGCATTCTGTTTCCCCCAGTATCTGTTGGTATTTCAGAGGTAGGTGAATTAATTCCCTGTATGAATAATACTGTCCTGTTTGGAAAATGTTCCATTCTGAGCATTTCTTCCTATTGCTCCAGCTACAACTGGTCCTGAATCATGAGCTTTCAACATGCATGTTAAGCTCTGATCTGAGTCACATTCATGCCAGTCCATAAAATTTGATGAAACTGATCCTTATTTGCGCTGGCTCAGTATGTTTTATTTTCATGAAGGCATTGTGAACTTTGCTATTTTTTTTTAATTGCCTTCTGCATTTTCGAAGACAGCCATTGAAGGACTTCTTCAGTACTAAACTATAAAGGCTTATGTTAGGTCAAGTGAAGCACAATTTTTGCTTTTTTCATTATTATCCTCTTTTAATCCTAAAATGATATCTTGTTCTATTGGAGGAACAGGGTTAAAAGAGGATGACAGGAGAGGTTTACCAATGCCCTTCATAAGGATTTTACATGCCTTCACAACAGCTCTTTAAACTCTATTATTCCTGATAAGATTATTCCTGGTCTCAATGGCAGCAAAGTAGGGACTTAACTAACTAGATAAAAGGACATTCAAGACTTTATGAAGGCTATTTTTCTTCCATAACAACAAATGCTGACATGGAAGAGAAAGGAAGGATAGCCTAGTAAGTGAGTATGCTGGATTTTGGCCCAGATAGCCTCAGTTTTATTCCTGCCTTGTTAGTGACAGGTTTAGTGCTCTTTGCTGTGTCATATTCTTTATCTCTTTCCCAACTTGCAGCATAAGAACTCATATTATTTTTTAATTTGCTTTGAAATGCATGAATGAAAAGTGACTACTGAGAGCGTTATTGTATGTTTAATTGTGATGATGCAATAATTTTCTAAAATCACTATTTTGTAATTCAGGGATTATAGGGAATTCAACTGTCATTATTGAGTGACTTTGTTCAGGTTCAGAATTGCTGCATAATCATTTCATTTAGAATTTAGGGAGGTGGTAAGGAATCTCATCAGGTTTTTGTTTATTAGATTAAATAAAAGATTCTAATTTTCACAATAGTTTTTGTTGTACTTGGAAAGATAACTTAAAATGCCAAAGGAAATGTAATCTATGAGGTTGGTAAAAATGGTTTTGCAGCTGTGTCATATGTATATTATCTTATCTTAAGTGCTGAGAGTACTTTATATTGTATTTATGGCCCAATTCTAAAGGTTTCAAGCTGCATTTTACATGATTTATAGGAGCTCAACAGCTCTGAAGATCATATTACTTTTGAAAAGTTAACAGCTGGCTGTCTTGGGAACAAAAGCTATATGCTTGAAATGCCACCTTCCTTTGTGTGTATGTCCACATCATAACCTTAATGCAATATTGCTACACCAGGCTTCTTGGTACATTTTATAGTTTGATCTGGAAAGCTTGCTTCTAGGCTGAGAATGTCATGCTGTGACTCCTTACCTACAGAATGTTTGCTCTTTCTCCTGGAATTGACTGAAGTGGGTAAGAAAGGAATGAAGATGACAGGTACTAGTTAATTAGAGCAGGTTTATTAGAAAGAAACCTTCTCACAGTGTATTGGTTAGAGGTTCACAAATCATCATGAACAGCTTAAGACATCACTGTATTTTAATTGGGGCTAGGTTTAAGCCATAACAGAACACCATACCATCAGCTGTATATTAATCTAGTGTTTTGCCAGTTATCCTGTACAACACCAGGAACACAGCCGCCAACAGAAGGATACGGATGGAGCCTTTATTTCTATTTCTACAAAACAAAAAGCTGATGCTGCATGGCCAGAAACAGAGGTGATGAATCTGCTAGCCATGGGTGATATAATGAAAGGGAAAATAAACCTCATTACAAACTCAATAATAGAAGGGAAAAGAAGCCAGGCAGCAAATTCGACAATGGATGGAGAAATCAACCACACCCCAAATACCACCATGGCCATGTGCAGGCCTCCTCGGCAAATGCCAGAGAGGTGCATCAACATAATATGATAAACACTAAAAAGATACATGACCAAGCTGCGACCTGTTCCAAAGGGGTAGACAATCAGATCCATTACCTTTGTCTCTTTCAATGTCTTTTCCAACATCTCTTCCAATATCTCCCTCTGTCCCGCTGTCGCTGGGGAACTCTGGTTGCAGCGAGCAGTTGGGGACCTGCTTCATGATGGAGGGAAAATCCTGTGTGGTGTCTCCACCCACAGAACGGCTTTCGACTTCTCTGCAAGTGGGACCCACTTTTATACTACTGAACCAACAGCTCAGGTTGCATAGGCAACCTCAATGAACTTCAACAGTGGGACATCTGATGTTTTTCCTCCTCCTTGGATTCCATCCAAGGTTGGCCAGACCTGGGAAAGAACAAGGAGGAGGTACCTTTATCTGCTTTGGATTCTGCTCATCCTTTTATCAGGCTGGCTGTGTCTGTTCTCACAGACAATCAGCCAGTTTCCCAGTAGAGAAGAATCCTCTGCTGGTTTCAGTATACTGTTCAGTTGTGGGATTCATCCATATGTCAGCTTTTATTCAGGGCCTGCTCAGGTCCTAGCACTTCATCTAGTCGCCTGAGATGGTCTTTCATAGTTTAGGAGCAATTCACCCTATCTATGACCTTTCAAAATGTTACTGAACTATGTGTGATGTCTGTTTATTCATAGCACTGTAATGTTAATGAATGTCCACGTGACAGGAATGTAATGAAATAAAAAGCAATGTGGAAAACCCCTACAACTTCCAAAAAACCTCTTTTAGAAACCTAAGGTCACTTTGAAATGTAAATACTTAGTCTTTGGCTTAAGGAGTTTCAGGCACAACTTCTTATTAACTATAAGGGGTCTTGGTTTTCTGACTTTGTATTTATAAAGCTATAAACCTGAAAGTTTCATAACAATACTTCCTAACTACAGGGAGATCCAGAACAAATCAGTGTAGCAATGACATCTTCCTAGAAGCTGATCAGTGGAGAGGCAGAGACAATAAAATAGATGAGCTTCCTTCTGCTTGGTCATTGCTTTAGCCAGCTGAAAGATGATCAAAACCTGTGATCTGATAGCTGTTTGCAGGCTCTTCAGAGTGAGATTGGAGAACCAGGTAAAATTCTAATGAGATGAATGACCTAATACCACCATGGGGCAAACAAACAGACAGAAAACCCCAGAATCCAGTAACAACAAAAAAATCTCCCCAGGAAGGCACTGTCTGAGAACTTTGTTTAAAGTAAAAAGTTTATTGTTCTAAGATGATGCAATTCGGTGTAACACCATTTACTCTGGAGGAGACATGCCATTTTACCCATCGTAAGGGTGTGGATTACCGCTTTCTCTGAAGCTGTGTTATCTTTTGTGAGTGTAATAAGGGAAAAGATGAAGTGTTATGTATTATCATGATGGATGTTATTAATTTCACACAGCAACTGCTGAACATCTGATGCATTAGTTGTGCTAACTCTGGGACAGGAGGAGTTGCTATAGGTTCTTTAAATCTTATGATAAATTTAGTGTCTCAGAGTGAGTTAGCTGTCAAATTTATTTAGTCATGACAGCAAAGGTCCATTGACTTTAACAAGAACTTAAGGATTTTGTCCATAGCAAACCTAGGACATGCAGTGGTTGTCTTGAACTAAGAAACAGTTCTTTTCTTTATGGTCTTACCAAAATAACAAATCCAGTCCTTTCACTCTTCTGCTGATGATACGTGTTTTCTATAGAGAGACAATGATGTTTTTATAGAAACTGGGGTTTCTAAAGCAACTATCTATCTATCTGCCTTTTTTTTCCCCCCTTAATTAATGAAAAGACCAAAACTAAACACCTTGTAATTTATTTAAGAAAAAGTTAAATAGACTTTATTTATATACGTCTATCAGAAATATCTACTTTACCTAGATATATTGGGGCATAAGAAAGGAAATGAAAACTGTGAACTATGTTAAACAGTGGAAATTATATTTCAGCAAGGTTGTATATCTGCACTTTGGAACCCCAGTGTTTTTGCTGCTTTGTGACTTCTTCATGACTAACTGAAATAAAAGGGAGATTTTTATATTGAAACATTTTGAAAACTGAAGCAGTATTGTTTTTCATGAAAAAAAAGTCCCGTTAACATGGATTTTTTAAATTTTTCCTTGAAAAAATACAGAAATGTATTTTGTAGTTCAAAGGAAAAAAAAGAGAGAGGAGGAACACAAAGAAAATGTGGAGAGCAGAATTATGTCTTCTCCTAGGATGGAGGCAGTTCAAAATCAAATGATGGGAGAGTTTTTACATTGCCCTGTGTGTAGGAGTCAATTGCTGGGAAAATTCAGTTTCTAGGTAACTAGCCCAGGTTACTGTTTTCATCCATTTAATCATTATTGATTTACTTCTCCACCTTCTGATTCTTTGCCATTTAGATGATAGCCTTGCACTTGTTTTCTCTATTTCTTATTCTATGATAGTTCTTTCTTACAGATATATGTGCACATAGACAGTTTATGTATGCCGGTAACAAATTATCTCAGCAGGGACAGGCAGAGTTCTGCTTTTTTTCTGGCACCCAAGCCTGGAAACCATGGTTTCCTGCAAAGATCTACAGATTTCCATTCAATGTTGGCATATTGTCAATCCAAGCCTATTCTACTCTGGCAAGTAATGACCAACCATTCTTGTTCTTCTGAGTAGACCATTAACAAAATCAAAAACAAAGGCATTTTTCTATTTCACATAGTTGCTCCCTGAAGTGATAAATGATTCCTATATACCACTTGTTTTGTGTAATTGTATTGAACTTCATTAATCAAAGCAAGTGGCAAGTACAGGTCCTTCTTGATGCCCTTATTTTTGTGCTGTCCTTCCTGCCTTGTGTCCTGAAGTACATCTAAGAAAAAGGCTAAAGCAAGGCTGAGGAAATTTCCCTAAGGAAAAAAGTGACAGAATGTGGGTGAGGCTTTAAGAAATCGCACACACAAATATATATATAAATATTATAAATAAATATATATATATATGGCAAATAAATAAAGATTCTATCACACATACATTTTATGAGTTTGATAGTTGGTGGTTGTTTGGAGAATAAGTCACATTATTTTTTGAGACCCATCTCTGTTAGCATGACTCCCTGACAAGCACCAGGTTACTAAAATAGATGGAATTTTTCAAGGGAAAATGACTACACTGACTTGGAGCAGGCTTTCTAGGTATCTCTCAGCTGGTCTGCTTTCACCTGACTACTAGTGATAATATTGTAAGAGTAGGGGGAAGCAGGAAAGCATTTAAGCTATTCAAGTTCCAACATAAGAAGGAAGTGGTTTTCCATAGGTTTCAAAGGAAAGAAACTATTTGTCACTCCAGGAGATTTTTCAGACAAGCCCTCCGGTGCAGTACCGTTTGATATTAAGGAGGACATCAGTACAGCATTGACAACAGTCTGAAAACCAGAAATAACAGGACATGAAGCCCGGAGGCAGTTGCAAAAAATCTCAATGAAATCTAATGAAAAAAACTCATTCACTCAATAACCCAGAGTAGCTGTGGCAATACTAAAATGAGAAGCTACTCTATCTAGCATGAGAGAAATGCAGAGACAGGAATCACTTTTCCTTGGNCCTGAGAGACTCCACTTGTCACTGGCCTCCACTTGGACATGGACCCATTGACAGCCACTCTTTGGGTGCGGCCGTCAAGCCAGTTCTTTATCCACTGAGTTGTCCATCCATCGAACCCATATTTTACCAGCTTGGAGACCAAGATGTCGTGCAGGACAGTGTCAAAGGCTTTATTCAGGTCCAGGTAAATGGCGTCAGTTGCTCTACCCTTGTCTAATAATGTTGTGACCTTCTCATAGAAGGCCACCAGGTTTGTCAGGCATAATTTGCCCTTGGTGAAGCTGTTTTGATTGTACCCAATCACCTCTTCATTATTCTTCTGCCTCAGTAGTGCTTCCAGGAGGATCTGCTCCATGTTCTTAGTCAATTTCATTTCAATAAGTCATTTCATACCATATCTTTACTGAAATTTTAGGTGCTTTGTGATCATGTTTATCCTCTGCATGTGGAGCAGAACACCAAATAGAGGTTACCTTCTAGAGCAAATAAGATCTTGTAGAAAATCCTATGTGCCTCTACCTAGTTTTTGACATAGTATCTTTTGCATGCAGAAACAGCCTGTCCATGGTTGTTTCTGTTGACGCTTAGCAGGCTGGGACACTGAAGTTCTGGGGCCTGGACTGTGGGCCTCGAGTTGGAGTTGAGTCACAACCCAGCAGTATGTTTTGTTCCCCAAGTAGCTCCAGGCCCCAGAGACAGAACCTGGCCTGTGTGAAGCCCCACCTTCCCCTGTGTGATCATGGTTGGGGTGGTAGGTTAGGCTAAATAACCAGGAACTGACCAGTTTGTGAGAAGCAACAAGGAGCTGATCAATTTGAAGAGAGTTTTGTTGGGGCCAGTCGGAGGAGCTTCCTGTTTGGGACAGCTTGTTGAACTCTCTCTCAGTGGTGTGTTCCCCCTTGGCTGATTTGAGACAGATGAGAGCAAACAGATAAAGAATAAAAGATGAAGGCATGCTGAGGAGGTGTTACTAAGTTTAGTGTTGGCCTGAGGAAGAAGAGAACTAGCAGCACAGACACCTGACAGAGAAATAAGGCTTAAGAAGTATAATGTGCTCTATAAATTATGCATGATCATACTACAGGAGTTAATTGAGACTTTGTTAAAATTTGCAGTAGAATTAAAGGGTATAAAAAAATATATATAGGCTAAATATTAGTATTAATGATTTGTTTGTTTATAACTGTTTATCCCAAGCAGCACTGTATCAAAAAAACCCCAAAGAAATTAATATTAAATTATCATTTTATTAATTAATTTTATCAATTCAGTTTGTGGTAAGGCTTAAAATTTTTGGAAAAAAGGGAGCCAGAGGGGACATGATGATGTGTAGGACCAACAATTATGTCCTGGGTGAAAAAAGGCTTTTTGATGAGGCATTTTAATATGAGATTTAATAAGCTTATTTTGTATATCCTGTGTTGGAGAACTCACTTAACTCTGCTCCAAGTTCCAGGAAACTTTAATGATATTTCTCATTGATATCTCTTGGGTGGTTTGCTGACTGTCAATGGATGAGCAGAGGTAACTGAAAGATGGCTGTATCTCTATCACTGGAACCAGCCCAACTTGATGAACTGGTCAGAAGATTAGTAGCAGATGTGAATTTAAGCCTATGGTAATCAGGAAATAATTATCCTGTGTTAAGAAGAAACTACTTTGATAAGCAAATCAGAACAGTGTTCCTCTAGGCAAATGAGGAAGTTGGGTTTTTTTCAAAACCAATTAATATTTGGTGATTAGAATGCTTTTTTGAAAAATTATTAAGATATTTTGCAAATTGTATCCTGGTTCAGTCCCCAAGTTTCACTGTAGTTACGTTTGCTTGTAGTATTTGGCCAATCATCCATTTCAGTCCTTTCATTGAAGAAGTCAAGGTATGGGATTATTTAATTCAAGGGCTAGCTGTGGCTTTCCATACATGAAGAAGAGATCCAACAGGTTAAAGCTGTTCTGCTCTCCTTAGCACGTAATTTGGGGAAGAAAAGGAGAGGTGGGTAAAGGAAAGGTTAATGCGCAAAGGGATCTGATTTTTTCGGGCACTGTTTGGCCATTGTACAGCTAGTGCTGGTGCCAGGCAAAACTGTTGATAGTAAACAGAGGGAAGCAAAGAACAGAGCAAGAAGAGCCTTACCTTTAGCACTCCCTAATCTTTCTAACAATGTGCTCCTCACTCAGCAAAATCCTTTAAAGCATTAATAATTACATTACCATTCTTCCATATTATCTCAAAAATCAAGAGACAGACAAGCTGTTAGGGGATATGACTATAAAACAGCTAATCCTGAAAGAGATGAGGCTTTTTTCTAAGCTTTAGATGATAACACTCTTTGGTCATTTGTATTCTACTGTCTCCAACTGAAACTAGTTGAATAAGTCAGGCTGTACAACTGCTGTTAATAAAGCTTTATAACACACACAACTCACTTAAGAGCTGCATGCACATTGAGGTGCATCACTGAAATGTATTAAAACTTTATCCACCCAGTCAGGCATGTGAGCAACTCTTTTTCTAGTGAGAAATCCCATAGAAGAGAAAAGGACAACTCTGGTGCTTACTTTTGTGCATCTGCTCAAGTGCTTTGATAGTTTGAAGAAAAAGTACGAAATACCTCTACAGGTTCCAATGTGAATTGTGGAAGCAGTGTAAGAACAGTGAAAGGTTGATGAAAGTAGTAGGAAGAAATATGTTGAAATAAAGAATATGATTATCTTGAGATACAATGAATTAATTGGAGTGAGATTCCATTTAGGCCTGTGTGATAGAAGCCACTCAAAGCCAACTACATATCACCTGTATAGATAAAACATGAGATCATTGGCTTTACAGAAAATCAAATCTCATCTTGGGTTTAAAAACAAAGCCTTTGCTGCTGCTATTAGCAGCCTGATGAAATTTGTTAATGTCAAGGTTTAGAACTGGGCTGGACACAGGAAGAATGACAGGTTGCTCTCTATTAACCTCTCTCCCTTCCCAAAGGAGAGGAGAAAGGGAATAAGTGAGCGAGACATAGAGTAGAAAAGAAAAGTAAAACAGATTTAATGAAAATAATAATAATAAAATGGAATATATACAAACCCAATATCTAACCCAATCCTCCGACGGCAATTACTGATATGGGCAGGCACTGAAGAAGTCCCACACTGGAGAAGTCCCACACTGAACTCAGAGACAGATGGGAAATGGGTTCAGGATCTGGATTCTGGAACTAGATTCAGAAAAACATGGATCAGGATCAAAGGCAGAATGGACAGAGTCCTCCTTAAATGCTAGCTGCTGAAGAAGAGGTTTGACCCTTGTGATCCCTCAGCTTTATACTAAATGTGACGCATATGGGATGGAATACTTCATTGGTCAGTTTAGGATACCTGTCCTGTCCGCTCCTCCCCTCAGGTGTGACCTTTTACTTTCTGCATCCCCAACATGGCACACAAGATTTAGCAGTGGCCTTGGTTTCTATAGGAACAAGTATAAGCAAGAGCCTTTCTGCACACCAATTCTTGATAGTAATTGTAAACATCAAGTGTTATCACTGTTAGAAGCAGAGACTGTCTGCAAAAATATGCCATTAACTTCAGAAAGTGCAGTTAGTTAGAAGAGATTTAGCTGGAAATTAAAATCACTGAATAGAATTTGTTTTGTTCTATCTCAAACCAGGAGAATTGTCTTGAAGAAAGTTTCAGTTACACACTAAAATTTGGAGGATGGGTGTCACTACCCACCCAAGGATTATATTAGATTGCGGCAAACATTTTTTTACTTGTGCTAAATTAATTGTCCCTGTGATACAGGATACAAATGTCTCTGTACCCAGTAGCCAATTGTTGTAGATCAGCTGAGGTTTCTGTCAGCATTTTTACTTAATATCATTTTTTCCTTAACTTTGTATTTCTGTAAAGTGGTTTTCTTATTTCATTCATTTACATATTCTTTGGCTTGTTTCCTCCTCATGATCTTTATCCTATCGCTGTGTATGAATGTGTATTTGCTGTGTTTGGTAGCATTTTTGTTCCCTGCTGGGACAGGTAATTGTTACTAGGCATACAGAATCATTTCTCTGAACTTTTCAAGAGGCCAATTAGCATACAACAGTATTACTGAGGGAGTTCCACTCTAACAACCCCCTGACCCACTCTTCACCCATGTGTAAATTTGCAGGGAGATTGGCATAATTTCAGTTTTGTATAATTATAAATAATTTTTGTTTATGGAGGATTAATTCAAGAGATGCTATTACCATATGCAAGAGGTTACCTTTCTGATGGAAAGGAGACTAATGTTTATGAAGGTATGTTGTATGGGCTTGGTAAATATTTGCCAGAAGATGAATATGTATAATTCCCAATGTGCAGTGCAGAGACTATTCAGAAGTAATAATCAGTCTTGGTGACAGGATGGGACTAATGATATTTCACTTGTTATGAGCTGTAATGGCAAACTTCATTAGCAGGAAAAAATGCTGCTGAAAATACAGAGAATATGTAAAGAGCGTGAGCAAGATCCTCATGTGAAGTGTCTCAGCTCCATTTGTTGATTGTATTTTAGTAAGCTTCCCTTTTAACCTGTGTGGTGGGTTTACCCTGGCTGGGTGCCCGGTGCCCACCCCTAGTCCCTCTATCACTCCCCCCCCACACACCCCAAACCTTCGTCAGCAAGGCAAGCGGGGAGAGAGTAAGATGGAAAAGAAGAACCCTTGGGTTATGATAAGAAGCAGTTTTAATAAACAGCAGAGAAAGCAAGGTCACGCGTGCGCGAAGCAAAAGCAGCAAAGCTGTTACTCTCTACTTCCCATCCGCAGGCGGTGTCGGGCCTGTCCCGGGAAGCAGGGCTCCAGAACGCGTACCGGTTGCTCGGAGGACAAACGTCTTCCCCCGAATCCTCCCCGTCCTCCTCCCTTTATAGTTGAGTTGACGTCATATGGTATGGAATATCCTATTGGTCAGCTCGGGTCGGCTGTCCGGGTTGTATCCCCTCCCAGATCTTGCCCCCCCCCGTAACTTTGGTGCCGTGTGGGCACTGATAGTCATAACATGGGTCCTAGTACTGCTGCATGAGGGCTGTATGGGGAAAATCAGCTCAGACAGACCCACTACAACCTGTAAGTTTTGAAGAATAATCCTTTCCTCTTGCTTTTTGGCTGCATGGTTTGTGCTGTAGTTAATAGTCAGATGAGGGAATTCATAGTGGGGCCTGATTCTTTTCCACTATTGTTAAATAAGGAATTGAAATTGATGCACTATAGCCTGTGTTTTCATTTGTGCTGATGGCAGTCTTGAAAAAACTACTTTTTTGTGATGTCTATAGCTCTCCAATGAGCTAAATGTTAAATTAATATTTGTCTTGTTCTCCACATCCAATCTCTCCACATTGGTTCATCTTGTATATGCTATCAATCACTTCATTCAGCCTCTGCAGTATTTTTCTTGCCTTCCTGAGGAAGCAGTTTAAGATACACATGGAATGTATTTCTGTATTTGTATGTATAAGTCTCTCAGCCTCACATAGTTATATCTGTAACCTCTTAGTCTCTTTGAATCTGGTCAGACACAGGGCTATCCATTCCAGA
The DNA here is from genome assembly GCA_013401335.1 of Brachypteracias leptosomus. Lineage (NCBI taxonomy): Eukaryota > Metazoa > Chordata > Aves > Coraciiformes > Brachypteraciidae > Brachypteracias > Brachypteracias leptosomus. Next base: position 17,049 of record VYZX01014132.1, on the reverse strand, counting down.
ATACTGTTTTCCTATACTTCTCATAAAAAAGGGTCTGTTAGAAAGGGAAGAGAGCTTCTTAATGCTTACAGTAAGACAAGAGCTTCAGCATGACCTCAGCCTTTATTGGACAATAGAGAACCAATGCAGGGGTGGGAAAAAGAACAAAATACAGTAAATACCTCAACTGTTGGATAAACACTGGTCAGAGTTCACTGGATGATCATTTTCCCCCTTTATGTATTTTTGTGGTATAATTAGGTGAATGCTGGAACCTTTTTTGAAGTAAGGTCATGTTTCTCTCACATATTTTCTGTAATATCTGGAACTAATTTTGTTCATAGTGCAGCTTTGGTATGACCATTGTTCTGCAAAACAAGGAAACAGGCTTCAGGTTTCTGTGATGTAATACACTGTGCACAGTGGCAAGAATTAGACATCTTTCATTGTATGTGTACACAGAGCCATACTCAAGTCCAGTCATCCATAGTGATTTAATTGTTAATAATATTCTGATCACTGTCTGGTCACTAGGAGACATCATGATAGTAAATGATAGTAAATGGTTTTCTTAGGCAGTTCGTACATTTTAACTCTCCAAACCTGATCTTGTATCATCAGGTAAGAAAGAATGATTACTTGTTTTCTTGCAGTTTGGTGGCCAAATATAAGGTTAAGATAGATACATATGAAAGTCAATATTAATGTTAGATTTCTCCGTGAAGATCTAGAAAGTAGAGATTATTAGAACTGAGAATTTTGCTGAAATTTTTGCTGTTGGACATCTTTCAGAACAAAAATACTTTGTAAGTTCATTGTAGTTTTTACAAGTTACTTCTTCCAGAAAAAAAAAAAAAGGAGGCTTTTTTTTATTAATAGCATTTGTTAATTGAAATATTTTGGGGTTTTAAAATTCAAACTGACTTTGTTTCACAGTGTACTTCAGTTCTCTTAAAGAAAACTTGAGCAAGGCTGTGCATAAAACAAACTCTTTCTTTTGTTTCACACAAACTGTATTTGAAGTTTTGATGTGTTCAAAATTTTGAAAAACAACTTGCCTCAAAACATGATTTTTATTTCTTATTTCCCAGAATTGCTGATTAACTGAAAAATCAGTCCACATGACTGTGGTATTAACAAAATGAGACTTGGCAGAGAGAGGAAAAATGTCAGAGGAACTGTGACTTACTAGCTCTGTTTTTTGTTTCTTTGCTGCATGGTATCTGAGAGTAGATGATGTACCAAGACACATTCAGACTTCTTTAATAGACTGTAATGTCTTGAATAATACAGATACCATCTATACTACATTCTTCTGTTTGGATTGTTATGGTCTGGTCACTCCTTCTTTTTGTTTGTTTTTTGACCTTTTCAAATAAACCATGTCATATCCTAGTGATTTTGCTAGAAACTTGAACTCCGTAGAGGCTCTAATCAACTGTGTAGATTCCAGCATGCAAATAGAGAATGACTGACTGAGAAAGTCAGTGACCTTATCCAAGCTCTGTGGGTGGAAATTTTCCTTTTCTTGTTGGAGAAAAAGATCCCATCTACCCTGATGTCTTTCTGACACATTCCATTGAACTAGTCTTTATACAGGTGCACTATTAGAAGTTTTAATTACTCACACGGTGAATGGTTTCAATAGACTCATAGAAAGGACATTTTCTGTCTTCATACTTCCTATGTGTGATTAACTCTTAACTCTTTCAAAGATAGCACCATTGGATAGAAGATGTCAAGCCAGAGGGGTTTTGAAGGTTAATGGCCAATTATAGACAAACTTTGTTAAAAGGAAGGAAAGAACAAAACTTAAAAATAGTAGTTTAGACAAAGCAATCTCTCTTTCCTTTGCATCAAAGTGTTTGCGTTCTGAAACAGAAGAGCTTAATTTAAATTCAGGCAACCCTATGAAATCATAAAGGCACACAGTAGTGTTGGGAGAAGCATGTCACAGGTCAAGAGGAGATGGTCTACTCTATGCTTTTTACATCCCCTCTGATTACCATTTACTGTGGCTGTGGTGAAAAATAAAATAATGCATACTATTTGCATTGAAGTTAGTGCCTGGTCATTTCCTTCAGCTGTCAGGAAAGTGTGCTGAATGAGATAATTTAAGACTGCAAGTCCTATGATACGCATTAAAACTGACCTGAGTTGTCATGTATTTCACAAAAAAAGGGATTGAGGTTTGTGAATATGGAAAGGTCATACAAAAGAAAACCTTTTAATGAGTCTGATCATTTGACAGTCACTCAGTAAAGCTTTGTAAACATTTCCTAGATGAAATCTTAAATATTTTCTAATATTTATCAAGTATCACTTAAGAGCATAGTGATTAATGACAGAAAAGACAGTTTGAACTTGCTGAAATAGAAAAAAACCTCTATACAATTTAAAAGCTATTAGTGTCTTCTAAGTTTGCCAACCTGTCAAAGGTGTTGGGTCTTTCTGACATAAAAAGACAGTCATATGAAACATATTAGAGAAAGGATTTATTTTTGTCTATTTCATTCTGATTTAATGTAAGTGTTCTGTATTTCCTTTCTGTGGTACCATAATTCCTCTACAGAGGAAATTTCCTGTGCATTTTCCTATGCAGACTTGTCCTCTGTAGCTTGCAAAGGAAAAAAAAAAAAGGAAAAATGACTCAAAACATTTGTCTCAATGGTAACAGGAGAACTCCTACATTATCATATAGTTAGTTACACTTTGCCTCCCTAACTGTTCCTTAGGTTTGAATTATACATTATATTCTTCTCTTATCTGTTGGACCTTGAAGCATCTTTAAGGGAAGCCTTCTACTACCTACAGAATTATCTGTACAAATGCTTATAAGAGCAGCATTTCACTTTCTGTTTAACAAGTGAAAAATACTATACCAAAAGCAACAGTGTTTTGCCAGTTATCCTGCACAACACCAGGAACACAGCCGCCAACAGAAGGATACGGATGGAGCCTTTATTTCTATTTCTACAAAACAAAAAGCTGATGCTGCATGGCCAGAAATAGAGGTGATGAATCTGCTAGCCATGGGTGATATAATGAAAGGGAAAATAAACCTCATTACAAACTCAATAATAGAAGGGAAAAGAAGCCAGGCAGCAAATTCGACAATGGATGGAGAAATCAACCACACCCCAAATACCACCATGGCCATGTGCAGGCCTCCTCGGCAAATGCCAGAGAGGTGCATCAACATAATATGATAAACACTAAAAAGATACATGACCAAGCTGCGACCTGTTCCAAAGGGGTAGACAATCAGATCCATTATCTTTGTCTCTTTCAATGTCTTTTCCAACATCTCTTCCAATATCTCCCTCTGTCCCGCTGTCGCTGGGGAACTCTGGTTGCAGCGAGCAGTTGGGGACCTGCTTCATGATGGAGGGAAAATCCTGTGTGGTGTCTCCACCCACAGAATGGCTTTCGACTTCTCTGCAAGTGGGACCCACTTTTATACTACTGAACCAACAGCTCAGGTTGCATAGGCAACCTCAATGAACTTCAACAGTGGGACATCTGATGTTTTTCCTCCTCCTTGGATTCCATCCAAGGTTGGCCAGACCTGGGAAAGAACAAGGAGGAGGTACCTTTATCTGCTTTGGATTCTGCTCATCCTTTTATCAGGCTGGCTGTGTCTGTTCTCACAGACTATCAGCCAGTTTCCCAGTAGAGAAGAATCCTCTGCTGGTTTCAGTATACTGTTCAGTTGTGGGATTCATCCATATGTCAGCTTTTATTCAGGGCCTGCTCAGGCCCTAGCACTTCACGCAGATGCTGAGTATGTCAGGTTGGGAAGAGAAAGGAACAGATTGGTGCAGGTCTTTCACTGGTACACGGTTTGGTTTTCAGTACATGCAAAGTAAACAGCTGTGGAACTGAGGCTATGGATGCCTCTGAACACAGTAACCCATCTATTTTCCACTCTTTGAGAGTTATGGACAGAAAACCAAAACACTGAATCAAATTGTTATGTTTTGCTGACATTTTTTCCTCTCAACTCACTATGGCAAATGTTACTGAGTCCTTTGATTTTTAGCTTTTTTTTTTTTTTTCAAGGCACTGTGAAACCTGCTGGAAAATTTTGCATCTTACCTTCTTTTGTACTTCTTCTTGAAAAACAAGAAAAAATAAAATTACAAAAACACTAGCAACCTACCACTTTACAGTGAGTCTAAAGGTCCCAGCTTGCTGGCTGTAGTGTTCTAAACTACTATTTTTACTTGATGCTTTACAAGTATTGTTTATCTTTCCAAGATTCTTAGAAGGATTAGTTCATAAAATATAATTAATGGTTATGTTTACACTTTGGACAAACCTTAACTAATTTCTTTTCGAATTCTGGGAGCCCAAACATCAGGCTATGCTTACTTTTGTGTTGATCTTGTTATCTGGGAAAGTTCTGAAATATAACCTGAAAGCAGGTCTGCTCAATTTTGCAATTTGAACGGACAATAATACAAGTCCCTGCTGAAAGGCAGTCTAGGAAGGCCATTTCTGAGCCCCTACCGGGAGAAAGCAGCAGAAGGGCGGAAATGGAGAGAAGAACAAATATTTTTCTATTACTATTAGCTGTGAAGGTTTCTTTCCCCAGCTTGAGTTTCAGACCTCTATTTGGTTGATGTAGGATCTGAGAATAGAGAGAAGGAGAAGAAAGTCTTAATAAAACTGAGGTTGTCATCAGATATGACACCAATGAATCATTATGTCCAGGCTTCATGCAGAGTATGAACATACACAAAGACACACTCTTATAGTATTTTCCGGAGTTGCTGGAGATCAGATAAAACTTATGAAGCTTCTAGGGAGCACTAGAAAGAAATCCATGAAGAGATTAAAAATTCTGTTATCAGAGCAGGGTATTAATAGCACACTGTAAACAGAACTCAAGGTTGCACACTGAAAAATACATTTAGGAATAATAGCTTTGGTTTATATATCAAGAGAGGCAAGTGTTTGTGAAAGAAGGAACAGAATGTGAACCCTTGAAATAGGATTGGTACCTTCATAGGCAACACAGGAAAAAAATAGTGTGAATTGCTTTAATTCAGGGACTCATTTATGAGAGCTATAAACCGATTAAAACACTCCTTGTTTTTATTTTTCTAATTTAACATTGAAATACATGATCTGCTACATCAGTTTTATTTTGAATACTTAAATATTCATGAAAATTGTTTTAGTTGTATTAGAATAGTAAGTATCAGAATTAGCATTTTTGCTTCCCTGTGGTGGGATAGAGCTGTTTCATAATTTTTCATGAATTTTCATGAACTATGAGAGGGAGACTTCATGTGTAGCACACAGTCTGTAGAGTATGCATTGTTATCACCCTAACATAGAAGCATATCAACATAGTCAATCTGCTGAGTAGGCTTTTTAAACAATTCCTTGAGTGGTAATGACTGGATGTAAGTATATTCTTACCTAAGGATGCAGATACTTCCTTAGCTAGGTGCTCAAGACCAATTGGATGTGCAGTGTAGCACTGATACTTCAGAAATTATTTGTATGTAAAGCACTGATACTTCAGAAATTATTTGTATGTAAACTAGCTCTTCCTCACTTAAAGAAAACTTAATAACAATATTCACTAAAATTTGTCTCTCTCCCATCATTAATCCAGCTGCTGTCATCTAGAAAAATTACCATTAAGTAAAGCAACTTGTTGATATTGAGTTCTGTTACAGCCTCCTGGTAGTTCCCAAATATTCCTTTTGAATTCCTTTTTTCCATTTAGCAGAATGATCTGTCTGAACTAACACAAACCACATTTGTTTTCTGTTTTTCTCATTTTTGTATTTATGAATTATTCACAAATTAATCTATTTTTTCTATGCATTTTTAATTCCTGAATATTCACTAAGATACTGCATTGACATTTATTAAATATGTGCTTCAGATAGTCACTATGTAAGCTGTGCAATTTGTCACTTAAATTACATGGAATGTTGTTTCACTTTCTTGTAAGACTAGTTTAATACTTTAATGGCTGAAAAACAAATTATATTAAGGAATAACATTTGACATTCCTAATTATTTGTGTTTAACTGAATACCATTGGAAGGGCATGTAAAAAATCTTATGAAGCTCCAGATCCTCGTAACTAATCTCAACAAATATTAATAAATGAATATTTAAAAAAACAGATCAAAACAAAAACTTCAATGTGTTTGTTCTTAAAACAAAATCAAAAAAGACCCAATATTTTTTCCTCTGTCACTGGGAGTACAAACACAATTTGATCTCCAGAAAGTAAACAAAGTATTTGTATTTAATTTAATGACTTGTCCTATCTCTGTAAATGATTAAGGGTATACATCATTTTTCATATACATCTGATGGATGAAAAGGCTGTAATAACTAAGTCACTGTCTCAGAAAAGAGTTCAGGAAATTTATAAAACTGCATTTTCCTTAGCTTTATTATTATTGAGAAGGATATATCCAAATCTGAGTATGTGCTTTCTAGTTAGCCCAGATGTTTTCTACATAGAGAGACAAACAAAAAGGAACTGGGAAAGACATGAATTTAATAATGAAGGCAACTCGATACTCACATCCCCATTTTCAGCAATGAGGAAAAACATTGACTGATGTAATATCACAAGAATACTAGGGAAACACTGCTGAACATGCAAGTGTCCATACACGCTAGTCAGGTGTTAGAAAGCCATTTGGTCATCTATATATTGACTTTTCTGTCAAATGTGGTAGTGTCTTAATGTGTAGTGTTGGTAAATTTGCTTTATTACTGAAGTTTCAATAGCTAAATGTGGAAAAATTTCTGATAGAGCTGTTCATTTATGACAAGATTTGATGGCTTTCATTAATAAAATATTTTTATTTAAAATGTTTTTATTAAAACTCACACTTAAAATGTTGGAAACCTTGTCATCTTCATGAATTAAACTAGAGCATGAAGAATTTATAATGGATAAACAGTCTGCATGACATTTGTTTACCCTTTTGACTGTAATGGCTTAAACAACAGTAGATGTCTTGCAGACTGGTTATTTCAGGAAAATAAAGTGATGATAGAGACAGGGATATACCTGGTATCATCCTATTTATTTTTAAAGAACGTATAAAATACAGTTTCTGTAAACACAGTGGGATTCAGTTACTTTCCCTATAGCTGCAGACTTCTTTCCTCCCAGATGTCAGGCCAGACAAGTCCCCTTCTTTGCTTTTTGTCACCTTTTTCTTTTTAGTCTTTGTCATTTTACTTTTCTTTTTTCTCTCTTCTGCATGCTACTGCTTGCAGTAAGGTTTCTATGAAATAGTGTCCCCTCCCTATATAAAGTACCACTTCTGACCACATTAAAACAATGTTGATCAATGTAGGACGCTGATTTAGACAAGCCTTTGTTTTGGCCATTGTTTTTCCAGAAACTTTTTATTATTATTTTGTTGTTCTACACAATGAGTTGCTAACAACTTCTTCAATGAAATTTAAGCCAGCTTTGTCTGTAATAGTATTTTTTTGGTGTTTTCCTTATTCTGTATAGCAAACATCTGAAAATTGAAATTGTATGGCATAAAAGCTTGAGACCTAAGAAGTTCTATTAGCTACCAAATCTTGGTCTGAGAATTCTTGCAGCTATGAACTTGCAGCTCTTTAAATTCAATGACAATTCCTTTTTGAATATTTAGCAATGCTAAGCCATAAATGAAACAGAGTTTATTTCAATAAATTATTTGAATCTTCTTCAACAGAAGTAACCCAGCCTGGTTTTGGCTGGGATATTTAACTTAATTCCTACTAGTTGATTCACTGCTGTGCTCGGATTTAGTGTGAGAATGATGTTAACATGCTGATGTTTTAATTGTTCCTAACTAGCATTTTTCCTGTGCTCTGCCAGTAAGCAGGAACACAAGTTGCTGGGAGGGACCAGGGCTGACATGAATTAGCCAAAGGAATATTCCATGCCATAGGACATCATGCTCAGTATATAAACAGGGGGAGTTGACCTGGAGGAGCAGATCAGTGCTTGGGGACTGTCTGACCATTGGTCAGCAGGTGGTGAGTAATTGCATTGTGTCATTTGTCTTTTCTTCAAGTTTAATTTTTTTTAAATTTACTTTTAATATCCCAGAAAGATTTATTAAGTACAATGAGACAAGAGAGTATGTTTGCAGAGATCTGTTGAGATCTGTGATGGAGTTCCTAAATGTGCTGTGATGTAATTCAGGATGGAAATAGGTAGAAAAAGTCTACTGGAAGGCTGCTAGGATTAGGTAACAAGTGTGACCCTAACATTTAAAACGTCTCCTGATGAATGAGTGCTTTTACAAAAGACTTGACCTGCTGCTCTCTCAAAGGAGGGTAACACCTAAGATCTTCTGGGGCACTGGCAGCATTATTTTATATCTGTTTGCTACAATATGCTCAATTCTAGACAGCAGCATAGTTGTTCACTTTCCCAAGTGTGAAATTCCATTCTTCCTCTGAAAGCAATTGTCACACACCAAAGCCAGGTGTTAATTATAATGAAGAGTCTGAGCAATTTAATTCTGTGGTGGCATAATTGTAAATGTAACCAGAAACAACATGATACAGAAGACGCAGCTCTCACTCTCTCCCAGCCCCTGCCTGTGACGTTTTTTTTTATCCAAGTGCATAGCCCAAAGCCACTATGGTGGTTTCCTGCTTCATAAACCACCCTACATTTGAACATAAATGACAGTAACTAAACCAGTTCTGTGATGTTCAAACAGTTTGAGCATGCTGGTTAATTGTACTTTCAGTTTTGGTTTTATTCTTTTTATTATTATTATTTCAAAATTTTCTGCAATTCACAATTAACCTACAATACTTTCCCAAATCCTTTACCTTTAGTGGAATAACCTATCCAAACTATCAACAAAGAAAATGTTTTGTCTTCTCATTTGCTTACTTGCTCATAATGCGCCTGATATGTAGACATTTGGCAGTTACTAATGAATAAGCATTAGTAATGCAAAGCTCTAGAATGGAAAATGTCTCCGAACCCCCCCCCCCACACACACATCCTACAGGTTTGATATCAGCATTTTGTGTTGGTTTGTCACAAACTCAAGTATGACATGCCTCAGGGAGACATTTTTCTGCTAGCTAACATTTAGCTGTTAAATGGGGTTGCTAAATGATACTTTTTACCATAACAATTTGAAAGACTACTTGTAAAATTTTATAGTAAAATATTTTCTATATGCACTCTAAATTTTTGGAATATTTTTAGTGCTTTTGTTCTTAGCATCTAACCAAACTGCAGATATTAATGACTCAAACTTCATTATAGTAATAGTAATATTTATTTTTAACTTAAATAACAGGTGAAAAGACTGAAATAGAAAGATTTTTTTGAGCTAGATTGACAAAATCATGGCTTTATTGCCCAAGTGCTGCACTATCAGTGAAACCATTGCAATTTTACTTCATTTTCTCCCTCCAGAAAGCTCCAGATAGAACCTAGGTGCAAATTAACATGTGCACTGTATGAATGGAAGCAGAGGATACACCTAAGGTTTACTAGCCATTTTGGGCACTTAATTCTGTAACTTAGATCTCAAAACTCTTGCCTGATGCTGGATGTGCTTAAACTTTCATCATGCTTAACCTTCCACTTGTAAAGCTCACTTCTCGCTCAAATGTCACTTCTGACCATATGTAGAGTTGGCCAAGCCTCTGCTGAAGGTGATAGCCAGCCCCAAGGCAGCATTCCTGCCTGCCTAACAGCTTTGAAAGGCACTAAGTATGGCATTTATACCTGATGATTCTTAATTATAACTCTTCTATACTACATTAATATACCCCTTTTTCCCCACACAGCGTGCTCTTGGCTTTTCTTGTTTGACCATATAATTGTATTTCTTGCTAAATGCAATAAAAATTGAAATAGAGAAGTAGCAGAAAAAGAGTATTTTCTAGCTCAATATAATATTCAAGTCAGAGTTACTCCCTGTACTGGCAAAAATAATTTTTTTTGTGACTCAGATCCCTTACACCTGTTGAAGTTGCTATAGACATTATTGATGAAATAATTTGTTGTGTTTCAGTAGGGTGGTTTACACTACCAGTAGTGATTTTAGTCTCTCACCAGTGTGATAGATATTCAGATGCTATCAGGTCAGGCCTGCAATACTGATAACAAGAAAGGTCAAATTTTTACTTCTGAACTGTGTGAGTCTGATCCAATAACAACCAAAAGGAACTGAATATTGAAGAGTACAAATTAACACATTTAAGACTGTGCACACATTGAATGCATCTGCATTTTTAGTAGGTTTCTTTATACCTTTGAAGTTTTATATTTTTGTAATCATATAAGATATTTATATTTGTTATATTAACACAGCAACTGAGTGTCTCAGTATATTGATGTGTTGATGTGTTAATCTTCCTCACACTCCTGGGAAGGAAGGTCTTTGTTGTTCTAGGGGAATAAAAGCAGGAATGAAATATTAAATATTTTCCTTAAGGTTAAAGAGAAAATACATTGCAGGATACTTGTTCTGCCATGTCCCATATTAATAGTCTGATTGCTAGTCCATCCTTTCGTAATTCTTTTTTTTCATGTAAAAAAAACCCCAACTGTTTTCATTATGAATCACAGTGAAGCAAGGTTTTGTTTCCTTGTGTATTTAAGTGATGAAGAACACCTGGACTGTTACAGGAAGGTCTACTTAAAGATGTTTTGTGTTATTGTGAAAATAGATAAAATAACCTTTAGATGTTTTTAGCTTAAAAAGAAATAACTAGCGTGTTCATTACTGAACTGAATTTAGAAGCACTTGATCTGTGGGAGGACTGCCTCTGAGAAAATTACTTTGAGTATGAGGGTTTAAATAATCCATGCAGCCTGGCCACAGTAAGTTTAAATGAAACAAAAGTACTTTGCAGGCATAAATTCAGTAAAGAAGTCTTATAATCAAGAAGCCTTAAATGGAACTTGAGATGATAAAAAAAATAAAACCAAAAGCCCTCCTCAAAAATCAGATATATCAAGAAGTAAAAAAACCTTAAACCTTTCTGAGTTGAGTGTTCCCATCATAATGGCCCTTTAATAGCAATCTTCTGTTGGATACTGGACAGATTGCTAAATTCCTTCTGGGAATAGATTGAAATAACACTGAAGCTAATCAGTAATCAGACTTCTCATCCTCTATTCAGGACTTTCTTTTGGCTGTGTCAAGAGGACTGTAGCACAGTGACCCTGAAACAGTCCTTTACAGATTGAATGCCTTTATAAACTGTCTATGCTCTGAATGGAGTAGATTGAATTGTTGGAAGTACCTCACATCATCTAGTCAGCTTCAGAAAGTCAATATTCTTGGTGCACCTGGAAAATCTTGAATTGCCCATCAACTTTCAGGAGTAACCCTTTCAATGCAGCTCTAACACACTTTCTAAATAAGGTAGAGAGTGTTTCATGTTCTGATTTATCTAGAAGTAGTCAAGATATTGAGCATATGGGCTCATATCCTTGAAAATATTTCAACAGTGATCTGAGATAGGAACCTAAATGCTTCTGAGGATCTACGTTGTATGTTGGATTTTAAGGTTAAGCTGAATTAGTGATCTCTCTAGAGTCTGTTAAATAAAATTTAGGCACAAGAAATAATTTTTATGGTCCTAGTAGTAATGATGGGACTACATTAAAACACAGTAATGTATGCTACAAAATTGGCCTTGGCTTGGGTGGGACCCCACAGTTGATTGCATTAAGAGAAATCCAGAGAGATGGGCTCTGCTTCTCCCCTTTGTCTATTTTTCAATGCTTATATGGGAGAATTTAAACAGAGTCAGGTTCTTGTAATAATATATCATTCTGGGTAGACAAGAGTTAGTTCAGGATTGCAGGCTGAAGAGCTCTGTTTTATTTTCAAGCTAATGTGTTCTACAGAAAAAGGGGTAAGAAGCACTAAGGAATAGATAAAGCCCTGATTTTAGTTATTCCCTAGTCCAGCAGCTGGACATTGTGATGAAATAGAATGTGCTGGGCTTTCTAAGGACTAAAGTGGGATTTCTTTCTTAAGAGAGCTCTGGAGGGATTATATCCTGAGGAACATCTGTGAAATGTACAATTACCTCTGTGCCCTCACGGGCAAAGCTACCTCCAATGCCTTATTCAGAACTGTAGCTGCAGGAAACTCTTCAGGAAAAAGATTTTCTTAGTGAAAAATGAATCTGCCTGAAACAATTCACAAATTCATTTTGAGTTTTTCATAGTGTTTAAGCTAGGGAAATGGATGAAAAACCAGAAAAATGCTAGGAGTTTCCATTTGCCGTTTCAAAATGATGTTTCAATTCAAAATGTACCTCAGTTTAATAAGGAGAGCAAAGTCTTTGTTTGCAAAAGACAAACAAAAGACCATGAAACTAAACCGTTATTTATCAACTTGAAAAAAACAGTTCATTTGAACTTTTTATTTCAAGAGCTTTTCCTTCCTGTATGAAGAAGGAGAAGAAAAAATATTTTACAGCAGCCTGAAATTTTTACCATTTTGATTTTTGCAATTTGAAATATGATTGCTCACTCAACTGTATTTAGGTCTGTGTTTAAAGACAAACTAGGTTTAATATAAACTTTTATACTTAGATCATAAGTAAATATGTAACACACTTTATTAAGATAAAAAATACTTAACTTGCAAGGACACTATAAAATCTCATTAAAAAGCCTATATTTCTGAATTCTTCCATTACTTTCAGAACTTACATCTGATGCTCTTTGAATGGCTACTAACTCAGGGCTGCCAGCTGCACAGTTGTTAACTATTTACAATAAAATCAGTCCCATTAATTTGCTAATGAATTGATACTGACTTTAGGTTTTGTGAGCTGGCAATGTTTCAAAAGTCATTGTTACTTCATTTCTAAAATGTACATCAATGAATTTTCCTTACTGCATAAAATGCAAAAATCAATTAAAAAAATCTAATTGGTTTCATACCACCTGGTTTCAAATTATACTGATGGCATCAGATCAAAAACTCCACTCACCTATTAGGGTTGGAATGTGGATGATTCTCTCTGCTTACTAATATGTTGTGAATAGAATAACGGTAAATGAAAAGTTAGAAACAAATTAGAAAAAAAAATTAATAAGAGCATCAGAACTTGAGTTGAACTGTACAAGAGTAACAGTTCCTATAAGTATTTTACCCTTTCTCACAAGAATACCTTTTCTGAACTAAGTGCAGAGGTTGTGTAACAGAAATTAAGGAAGCTGTTGGGAAAAAAAAAATTCTCCACCAAATAGAAGATAAAAGGTCTTGTCAGAGTTGATATGTTCAGAGGAAGCTTTCTCAATATTTCTGTGCAGCTATTGCTTGTTATCTGAGAGCAAAAATAAACTAGTGAAAGCTTTCATGATAACCATATCACATCAGAGCCCTGGACCATTTCAAGGGTCTCCGAAAACTCCCAGAATTTTAAATGCTTCTTTGAAACAGCCCTTGACAATGACCCTTCTGAATCTTGACCACTATGACAAGCTGACTAGGATGTAGCTGCTGGATGTTGACTGGCAATTTGTTGCCTGAAAGAATTCTGAACAGGTTTAATCATTCTGCTTTAGAAAGAAAACTAGAATAACTGCTGCGAAGTGGAATGGTTGCTTTTTGCCTAGACCTGTGGGCCATAAACCTGGAAAATTTAAGTGAAGCCAGGAACCTCTGTAGCATAAGCTACTGGAAAAACATGAGTCTTGTGGTTTCTAGGCTTTCTGGTCTGGGCTCATCGCTTCTCACTTTAGTCCCTTAGCTGAAAAACTCAATTAGTATACTGGTTCTTAGCTCCCTGTACTGTTAACAGAGCAAAGCACCCTAGCAGGTGAATCTGCTTGCCCAAGATGTTACTCAGTCTCTTGAGATGCTGATCTTTCTCCACTGACTAGAGAGAAAGACTATAACACTTGGGGTATGAAGTGAATTTCTTTTCTCTGCCACACGGGCTAAGAGAAAACTAAGTAAACATGATGTTTTAAAGAATTATTTCATCAATGTGATCTTGTGAAATATTTAGATTCAGTGAACATCCTAAATAAGTACCCTAGAAAAGGATATTTTCTGCTGTTTTACACCTGACCAGCAACAAAAATTTTCGTTCTTCTTATCTCCAAGCAGAGGAAGTATTTGAAATCATCCTCCTATGTACACATCTACCAGATTCTTCCCTAGCTGAAAGAATTTTGAGTCTATTGGACAATTCCAGCTATAAGATAGTCAAGATAGTCAACCAAAATTCATGTTTGGAAGGCAGCAGTCAAATGTCAGCCGTCTCATTAGACAGCCATGAATCTACACAGGATCCAGCCACAGAATACTAGAATTTTGCTTCCCATGGGTCTAATCAATACATTTCTAAACACTCTTACTGATCAGAGTGTAGAGTCAACCTACAGATCCAGCATAACAAATAGGAAGTCTTAATAACTTTCATCATCTCAGGACTTGTTTCAGAAATTATTTTAGTTGTCATGACAGATAAGGTCAGGATGCACTCACAAACTGTCCTCTCTCTATAGATTGTCTTTTGGTTTTCTTTTTCTTATTGTCCTCTCAATTTACAGAAACCCCTGTAACTGAAAGCACCAATTTTTCATAAAGTACAGGGAAATATATAGCTAACCCAAACATAAACTCCAGTGACAATATTATGAGGTTCTGTTTTTTAAAAAGGCCAAATCTATACAGGTCTATAGATGCTGCTCTTTTTTTTTTGCCTTTTTTTTTCCATGCATGAAATTACAACTTTGTATTTCATACAATTTCCAATGGTAAATGACTTCTGAAGTACTCTAAAAAATATATCAGACTGGATTGAAGAATTTGTTCATTTGAGTTTCAACACTTTCCTTTCAGCAGGTGTTAGACTTGTTCAAGTAACACAGTCAGAGCACAGAAGCATAACTATTTGAAAAATCTGTGGCTGAAAATGTCTGTTCCCTAAGCAGATTATTGTCTAGTTGATATTTGCATTGATCGTATAGGTCCTTTGAATTGTGACCATGGATTGGAAAGATCAAATGTATATGTTTTAGTCATTGTTATGAATTAGGTATAAATTGCAGTCCATACTATATTTTTTGGTAAATAGGTACCAACGATGTTTAATGACCCAAAATTACTTTTTCAGGTATTTCTTATGAAAAATTTTCTTGCATATTTAAGTTTTACTGATTTTACTATTTTTGAGTTTGACTTAGAAAATGCAACTGGTATAGTAGTTCATAAAAATAATCTAAATATAGTACATTTACGTCTTGATTGCTAAAGTTGTGTTTTTAGGAACAGTTCTGCTCTCAGTTACATTAGCTTGAATTTGGGCTAAATCCACACATGTCAGTAGCAAATAAATTATTGGTCAGATTTATAGATTTCTAGATGGAAGTTGAATTTGGTTCACTTTCTAAACACTACTAATGATTTCTATCATTTTTCTGATATTCAAATGATACTGAAAAAACAGGGAAATCTGAGAAAAGACAGAAAGAATTATGAGCCTGAAGTAACCATTAAAGAAAGATTAAGAGAAATCAATTTGTTTGGTGTTATTACAACCCAGCTGCCCAGGATGATGTTTATTTGTTAAAGTTTTTGGTCTCTAAACGTTTAGTAGAAGGGTGTAGTAAATGTTCCAAGTAGAAATTGGGTCATCACTTTTATTTGAGTAAACTTAGCAGTGAAAAAATATACAAGAAATATCAGATGAAATTTCTTAAACCTGGAATTTGTATGTGCGTTGAATGCTTTCTAAAGGGAAAGTGGTAAAATAGTGATTGAGCCACTAGGGACTAAAACCTGGATGAGAAATAAGCAGAAAATAAGAACATAGTCAGCATACCAACTGCCAGTGCATTGCCATTGTTGAACTTTGTTTATCTGAGTTTAGAAATACATGCAAAACCAAAATAGCTTTGGGAAACTTTCAGTAGAATGTTGTCATTTTCTTTGCTTTTAAAAGTACTACTGAGATGAATACTAATTATGATATATAACGGTCTGTTTGGTGTGGCGCTTTCTCTTGTATCATTAAATCCGTACTATTGCTTCTGGTTACGAAATAGGTGCAAGGTAGTCTACATGCTAAACCAGTGGAAACCATTGAAATTCTTTCTAGAAGAGATGTGGCCTTTATTGCAGACTTTGTGTGAGTCACTTGCATCCCAAAGTAAATAAATTTCATCCCCTATTCCAGAGTGCTCTTCAGCATTAGCTGCTAGGACTGCAAGTATGCCAATGACTCCAGGAGGCCATGTCCTGAAAACTCTGGAGAGGAGCTCAGTGCACTGTTGTGGGTGGGAGAGCACTGTCTTTCCAGAATTAGACCAGGCAAACATAGTGAAAACATGTTCCGATTGTGTTAGATAAAATAGCAGAATAAATACAAAAGCTTTCTTTAACATTTTTAGCTATCTTTTCACTATAATTTCAAATAGATCTGGCTACTAATAGTTCTGGAAATCTTGCCCATGATGTTGAACACCTCTGGTAGAAAACAGTCTCTAAAGAGGGTATATGAGAATAAATAATAAGAAAATGAATGGGACTAATTGAGAAGGTTCACCCAGCTTTCCTCTGTTCCTTGTTTCCTATTCCATCTCTAGCTCTTCCTACCCAAGTGTCTCTATCTTTCTCACTGTATTCCAGGCATTATATAACACATTCATCAAAACAAATCCAAGACAACCATCATCACTCTTCATTTCATGGTATCTTGAAAATCCTAGCCAGTCTTTTCCTTTTTTGTAGTGTCTGGGAGAAAAAAAGAAGGGAAGGGGGAAAAAAAAGACAGATCCACTTATCTTCATAGCCATTTTTATGCATCCTTATGATGAAGAAACTGTTGAAAATGAGGTGTTATAAACTTACTTGGCAAACTATTTTGACATTTTCCGCTTGCAGCTGACTTTTAAAAGTGATGCAGTTACATTGCTATGCATAAATTTGTTAAATCTTGCTTTTTTATATGTAGTATTTAGTTAAAGGCTTACAGAGTTTCTGGGTTCAATTTCCCTGCTTTGTACTTTGTAACATCATCAGTTTACAAATTTACGAGGTGTTGTGGCTTAAGGTTTGG
>VYZX01014119.1:0-19632 GCA_013401335.1 Brachypteracias leptosomus | reverse complement strand
CATAGCCATCCGTGACAGTGTTCCAGTCATGTATAAGTCCACTTATGTCACCTCCTAGCCAAATGGGAATGAAGGATCCTGGAGCAGCTGGATAAACCTGGTGAGTGGTAAAACAGGCTCTATCTGGAGGCTGGCATGGTCCCTGTCCAGGCCTAAAGTCCTGCTCCAGTTCCAAGGTGGACATACTCCTGTGCCACACACCCGGGCACAGATTTCACCTCCCTTTGCACTGCATCTATGCTTGATGCCCCATCACTGGGATTTCAGCATTGCCTTAACAAATTAATTCCCAGGAGATCTTCAATCAGATTTCACATCCCCATCCAGCTAAAAATGCTTTGACCCATCCAATGCAGGAGCCACTCAGTTCTTCCTTTCTGTAACAGAAAACAAACAAAGGAGCATCTTCTTCCTCTCCCCCACGATGTCCCAGTGGCAGCTGGGAACAACAAAGCATTAGAGGAATGGGGTTATATAGCCCCAATCTGACTTCAGGACCACAAGGTTTCATACTGGGTGTGGGATGCCTTCAAAGAAGCAAACAGAGAGACAGAGAGAGGGAGCCATGAAGGAAAAAACACCTCCCTTGGACTATGCAAAGGGAATTTGCCCATGATGGGCCATAACATCTGCCTGATGAGTGGCAGCACCATCTGACAGCTTCTGCCTCCATAGGAAGAGCCACATTTTCCCTACACAGCATCAGCATGACCATCTCTGCTAATGGGTATTTTATCTGACAGGAGCAAAGTCTTCATTCAACAGATTGTGGACTGGCAGGAGACATGGTATTGCAACCTCAAAAAGAATTTGCTCCTGTATCAGAGGGTTTAAAGACTTGGCACAGGGCTTCCTCCAGCATCTTCCTTCTGCAGAGAACATGCTGAACATGGTGGGGGTGGCTGCAAAATCCCATCTCCTGCCTGCCCACCTTCACGCTTACAGAAATGCCTTGGTACAAACCACTCCAGACTGAGGAAGAGCTTCGATTCTGCTCTTCTGCTGCAAATGGATCTGATTTGCTCCTAGCACTGAGCACTCTGTAATTACAGTACATCCCACTTAATCGGGACGTGCTTAATTGGGAAATCCACTTACCAGGATGTCACCTAGGGAACTGATTTAAGCTTGATAACACTTAAGAGCAATGCCTGCTGCTTTATAGGGAAGGTAATTCTACTACAGAGACATGTCTTCAGGTGGCTGAATCATGTTCCCTCTTCCACCAGCATCCAATGCTCCTGGCTGCTTGCTCCTGCAACAGATTTCAGTCTTCCCCTTAAGTAGGTTACAGCCAGGAAATGTACCAGCTGCCACTGCCAGCTCACGGCTGTCCTCTGCACCAGCTGAACAGGCTGCTACCGCCACGCGGGCCAGCTCCCAGCTGCCCTCCTTGGCTGGACCTGCGCACTTGGCAAGTCTGACCCCTCTCCCAGTTTGAAGATTGCTTTCGTCCCACAGCCAGGACCTTTTTTCAAGAGGATGGCATGCTTAGCTGTTCAAGCTGTTCTTTGCAGCAGAAGAGAGGCCAAGGTGACCCCACCATCAGCTGAATCAGGGCAGAGCAAGAGCTTTGGAGACAACCAACATCCCTTACCATCAACTCCAACACTTGTCTTCCTCCCTCTTCCCTCCAACAATCAAACACTTCAAATGTCCCAGTAAAGAGGGGAAGGGGGTATGGGAAAAGCCATTAAAGACTGAACATTGAGTCAAGCACTTGGAGGGGTCACATTTTTAGCCTAGTTTCCTACAGGAAGAGGATTTATGTGACCACACTGAGTATTTGTTCACGCACATACGCATGTCTTATAGATAACACTGATAACTGTTGAACCTTCTGATCAAACTAGGTGGAGAAGCACTCACCAGCTTTTAGGGACTTGGAACAGCATTTTTGGAAGCCAAACCCCTCATGAACCACACTTCCTTGTCAGAGGGATGCCAGTTGCTCCTGGACTTTTACTCCTCCAACCTTTAGGCATTGCCTCACTTATCTCTGTCCTTTTCAACCAGGCTGCTTTTTTTTTTCCCCACTGGGTGAAAGCATGTTGCTTTTCTTCTAAAGTCAAACTCTTGGACAGAGGCTGCCTTCGCTGCCCTGCATGTACATCTGTACCGTATGGCAACAACACAACTTTTCAAGATGCTGTGCTGGTGTTTTTGTTCTCACCAGCCAAGAAGGGCTGGGGGGAGTCAAGCAGAACTCTTTGGATGTGTAATAGCAATTGCCTTTCAGGCACTAGAAAATGCAATAGCTTGGCATCAAATGAAGATTTTTATGGCTGCACATGTTTTGTGATTCTCTGAACAAGCCAACTTTCAGATTAGCTACATTGGCTTTTTAAAGTGCTATAAAATCATAGAATCATGCAAAGGCACTTGTAATGTATAGTAATTTCTGTAAAAACAGGAGGTAAGTGCTGAAATGTCTCCTGATTTATCCTTTAGCTTCTCCTAACCCATGTTGGGAGAAGGGGTAAATGCAATCCTCTGCTCCTTTTTTGGCTTACCAGTTTTACAGCCCAGAGATAGATGGATGCCAGGCACTCCTGCACTTGCGCCTTTCAGCCACTCTGGTAATCATGGGAGAGAAAACCCTCTTAATTCCCAAGTATCCAAACAAACACCAAACACAGCAAATGCCTTTCCAAGGTGCAACACAATGTGAGTGGCAAAGCCTGGTCATCACAGGAGCACCTGGCTGGGCAAAAGCCGGGCAGCACCCCCCTTAAAGGTCCTGGACCTAATGCTGGATGGAGGGTCCGATTGAGCAGTTCACCATGATGAACCATGTTAGCAGGGTCAGGCCTTTGGTCTCCTGCCAGCAGGGCCACCTCCTCATCCCCTTCTCTTGTTCCTGCCCTTCTTTTCCTTCATGCTGCTATAATGCAGTCAGAAACCCATGTTGTGTGATTGCTCCCCCTGTGACAGGCTCATGTCAACTTAACTGTACGTGCTCAACCACTACCAAGCATCTAGTCCTCAACATAGATGTCTCAGGGGCTGGGCTTACCTTCCACTAAAACCAAGCTGTGCAGAGGCTTGGCAAAGGAAAAATTCCTAAGAACTGAGGCTCCCATTTTCTGAGTCTGAGTAGGAGGAATAAAATATTAGTTCAAGTTCCATTTTAGCTTGAGGAGATCACTGTCATTTATTGGAGCCAAACAAATTCTTCCTCTCCTCTGCTACAGAGCCAAGATGTCAACTTGCCATCCCAGGACCACTTTACCCATGCCAAGGCAGCACTGCCACCGGCGAGGACTCCACAGCCCCTGCCATGGCTGCTGCGTGCTGCTCAGTGCTTCTGTCAATCAGTGCCACAGTCACTACTGACCGACACGCAGGCGAGTGTTGCAGCCCTTATCTGGTATCCGGCTCTCTGCAGTCAGGTTCAGGCGAGTGCCTCTGGAATGCACAATGAGTATTTATGAGCTGGAAGTTTTTAAGTGCGTGCCTTAGCGCCATGCATGTTCAAACCCATCTGTCCCTGCAGAGCAACTGCGGCTTTCTGCTGCCAGTACGAACAGGTAAACCCAACCCGACTGCCTCTCACATCCAATTTACTTGTATATGAAAGGTTGTGCGACAAGCTGGAAGGTCAGCAGACCTCAGATCTTTAAATTAGCTTTGTATATCTTTATATAAGAGCAACACTTATCTTTAGTACGGTTTATGGGACATGGATTTTATGTGCTTTGTTAGTGCAAATTAAACATAATTATTTAGCAACTACCAATAGCCCTTTTTGTGACCAGCAAAATACATCACTGCATTCTGAAAGCTGCTTAGCACAACCAAGGTTAAAACGCAGATTCTTTTTAAGATATTCAGTGCATTTTCTGTCAGATAAGAAGTGCTAAGGGTGAGCTGGCTGGACTAAGAACATTCATGCCACCATGAGAATTATGGAGGCTTGTTTGAAAATACCTCAGTTACCTGGCCAACATCACATCAGTAAAAGAAATATGATGGGAGGGGAAGAGATGCGGGAAGGGGAGAGGCTCCTCAACATCACAAGCTGAGTAGAGATGCTCCATTTCCAAGCAGATTTGTCCAAGCCATTGGAATAAGTGCATCTTGTCTTGAAGTCACAGCAAAACTAAATCAGCCCCAGCCCTGCCTGATACCCTCCAGTTTGTACTGGCTTTGGGCCTCAATCTGGGGACTGGTCAGCTGCACTCCAGCTTGTGCAGGAACACCCAGGGGTGACAATTCAGGTGGCCGAAATCACACCAGCTCTACCTATTGCGGACACACTGTGAAAACAAGCACCATACATGGGCACACATGATCTGTAACTGATTTTACAAGACACAGTATAAAAAATACACAGCAAAGACAAGATCAAGCCTTAAGTGTTAATGGCTTCTTCATTTATATCAGCAGCTCCTGCTACATGTTTCCTGCTCCATCCTCACTGTGCCAGAACTTTTTCCTTCTGTTGCTTCTTTTTGGGGGTGACACTGAGCCCAGCAGAGGAGAAGCTGGATGAGCAGCTCTGGCTCTCTTGCTGACATCCTGGGACCCAAGCATCTGTTTTTTGAAAAGACTGGGGATACAAATCTGTGTTTTCCAGCTAATTTCAGAGAGCTGGAATGGCAAAACTTGGTAATATTTGCTAATTGCAAATATTTGGAGACCTGAGTCCAAACTGGATTGATGCACCGAGTGTAAATACAGGCAGGGAGAGAGCTTTAGGCACTCCAGCATCTCATGGCTAATTAAAGCTGGAAGAAATTTGTCTCAGCAAGTTGTGAGCCATTTACTTCTCCAGTGTGACTAAGCCACTGTGCGGTATCTAATTTACCAGGAGGGATGATATGCTGCCAGCTAACCATGTTCCTGCAGTTGAGGTGGACTAATTGAATATAGTTCTTATGCTTCAGGGCAATCCTGCTTGCCAACACCTTCCCAATCCCAATCAGTCTTGCTAACAGCAAGGCAAGACAGTGGGAATTTTAATTGCAAAGGAGTATTCAAAAAATCCTCACAAAATCCAAGGGCCTGACCAGAACAACGTGTTCTTGTGGTTTTCTGCATGGCTGTTTTTCCAGTGATACAAATGGAGTTCTTTCTCTTGCAAACCAGCAACGCTGAAACATGCTCTTACCACTCGCAGGACCCCGCAGCTCCCAACCTCTTCCAAGTGCTATCCTTAACCATCGTTGGAAAGCTGCAGCCCTGTCGTGTCTTGCACTAGTGATGCAAATATCAAGATGAATTTCTCCCTAAATAGTTTGTTATCAACAACTCGTTCCTTTGTCTCTGGCTCCAGCTGAAGGCAAGGGCCACTTCAACAGGAGCTGCACATCTAACGGCAAAAAGGCATTTCTCAGAGGGTACAACTGAGTTACAACAGAGGTTGGATTTTGGGAACTGCCCCCTGCACCCCACTGCTCTCCCTGGGGAATAGTGAAGGAACTTTCCATTTCATTTCCCCATTATTTTCCTAGACTGAAAATGCTTTTTTTCCTTATTTTTCCAGCCCAACCTCCCTCACAAGCCAGGTTCATCCCTGTTGTCAGCTGGCTCCGTTTTGCAGTTATGCCAGTTTTGTCTCATTTGCTGAAGCACCAGTATGGCACAAAGGACTCTGTCCTGGGCAAGGATAAGAAACCAGCCACCTTTCAGGGTTTTCAGGGGGTCCTTGCACACTGGCAGCCTCCAAAGGTCCCTTTCTGAGCACCTGGGAACCCCCATCTGCTCCCATTCCCCTGGGACAGCCTACACAGGGGGGAGGTGACCTTGCTGGCTAGACTGATGCTGTCACCACTATATTTTGCATGGATTCAGTGGCACCCATCACAGCCAGTATTAAAGCCAGCCAGCCAGTCTCCACAGCCAGAGAGGCTCCCAGGGGATTGGCTGAAACTGTTCATCTGGAGACAGAGATGATTTTTAGAGGGAAATCCTGCTCACTTCTCAAAATGAGGTAGGTTTTTACGAACACACGTCCCCAGCTAAACACACTTGCGGTACCAAATGCATTGCTAAAAAGAAAAGGACTTACTATGTCAAAATGGAGCTGTGGTTTTCAAAGCTAACAGGGAGAAAGCACGCTGTAAACACCTGGAGGAAGCGTAGGCATGGCTTATTAATAGACACTTGCTGTGAGACTTAAGCTGTATGACAAGGCTTTCACTGTTCTCCTGACGTCCTCGGATGCCCTGTTCTCGTACTGAGCGCTGGTCTCTGTAACCATGCAGCACATCCATCAGACCTGCCAACTTACAAATGAGGCACAGAAGATGGGTTAATACAGCTTATACCAGTGCTTTAACCACCCAAGCATCTACCATCTGCTGGTGGGGAGAAGCTCCTGTCGCTGGTTCCTATAAAGGATCCAGACAGTGATTTTGATGGGGACAGATTAGGGCGCAAGGAAGGCAAGAAAGGATGTCAAGTAGGATCATTCCCCAAAAACCTGAACTGCAGGGGTTTAACATCGCCTGAACTGCAAGTGGGAGTTAATTTTGTTATCTTTGCACCCTGGCTCAACCACTCATTCCCCAATAGGCTGCTCAAAATACTTGCTCTCTGGTTTCTCTCCTGTGCTGCTGTCAAGACAGCTCCAGAGTTTTCTGTCAGAAGTTGTTCTCTGAGATTCAAGGCTATTATGAACTGGACCAGATTTATGTGTTCCTGCATAGCAAAGCCTTGCCCAGCATAGGGTGCCTATATCCTTTGACTTCTTTCCCTGTGAAAACCACAACAGAAAATCAACATCCTGCTTGAGTGAAGGGAGAGTAGCCAGCCCATGCGCTACCACACTGCAGACATCTCAGCATGGCCACAAAAATTGTGTTTCTTTTTTCATATACAGGCTTTTCTATCAGATAGATGGGCTGGTTTTGGACAGAGGTTCCCTAGAGAGGTAGGGAAAACAGTCCTCAAACAGCTCTCCTGCCTCAGGTGATGTTGGTGAGAGCTGGTCCACTTGCAGCAAGGCAGCTTCTTAAAATATCTTGAAACTCATGAGCTATTTCAGTATTTCTTCTCCCAGCTTGTAACTGCTCAGAGCCCAAAGATGCACAGACTTGTGTTATTAAATGGCTATTTCTGTTGACATTTTTATTTTCAGGAAATGTTACCAAAACATTCACCATTACTGTTTAGAGATAATGGAAAAAGAGGTGAGGTCCCAATTCTGGGTGATGGGCACCTTGAGGCAGGCAGCCAAGCTGAGCTGGGATGTGGCCTGGCTCCCCTGCCATGTTTACAATCTGTGCCCTGAGCAGGGACATGAATGAATCATGGCAGTGTCCTCGGCAGCTATGGACTGTGTAGTGGGCTGGCACTCTCCCTTTCCATCTGGCCACACCAACTCCTCTCCATGGGGTTAAAAGTGTCCATGTGCCGAAGATGGGCTGGGATCAGCAGCAGCCAGTCTAAAAAGAACCTAAAGAGACCACTGAGCACCCAGGGATGCTGCCTTTGTCTGGGATGCTGCCCCAAAGGGATGGGCAGCGATGGACAGCCTCTCCCCTTTGGTTCGCAGGGGTGGGGGACAGGAGGCAAGCTTCATTTCTTCCTCAAAACTGGTTTTGTGACTTCATGCTGAATCCCTCCCCACTTCCTTCAGCATTAAATGTCTTTAAAGGATCTGTTTGTTTCCTTGAAGTGCTCGGAGCTGGATTCTCTCTTGTGGGGTCAGCTCTGGCCCCATTGCTAAAAAGGGAGGGTTAAATTAAAGGTGAAGTTTGTGGTCTCAGCACTCTTTTTATTGCTTCTGAGTGCTTGTGAGCAAAGCCCAGCAGCAGGCAATACCTAGATCTGTTCATTTGTTTTCTTTGCTGCTGCTGGATGTTGGATAGGCTACAGAGAAGGATATCCTGGAAGAGAGTTACCCTAGACTGACTAAACCCATTGCAAAATATGTTCCTCTGACATCTGCTTGCTGGTGGGGAAGCACTGAAAGGATGTGAGTTGGCCTGTCAGCCTTGTGCCTTTCTGCGCTTCCCTGGCATGGGGCTGGGCTGGCTCCATCACACCCTGACATGCCCTGGTGCTGCTGAAATCAGCTTCCTCACCCGATTTTGGTGAGACAGCCTTGGTAATCCATGGGACCTAGAACCAATTGCCTCAAGAAAGGCGTATATCTCAATCCAGCAGCCACCTCACAGAAGCCACTAATGTACCTGGCAGTAAATGAAACCCTCTTGAGCAGCAGCATCAGAGTCACAGAGAGTCAGCTAACGTCTTCCTGTGTTCTGTCCGCCCCAGGCTGAAGGGGATACATTGGAAGCAGTGCTGGCAACATCACTTGTTGCATGGGGACTGCAGTGCTGTCACAACACAGGCTTTACCCAGGGCCCTTGCCTGGGCTATCCTCCCCTGTCTGATATGCCTGGCACAGGCAGCAAGGGGCTGCCCACTGCTCCAGGGAGCCACCATTCAAGAGGAACCACTGGATGACAGCTGGCTACAGTGGGCAAACGTGTCTTTTGGGGAGGCTTTTGTGTTTTAGAAGCTTTTGCAAATTTTAAGAAATTCTGGTTTTGCCCCTCGCAGTAAGCAGTTGAATATTTCTGCAGTATCTGTCAGAAAACCAAGTGTGCCACGAAAACACAAATGTGATGGAAAAAAAGAAATCATATTTTAGGTCAAAGTCATCACACTCACTCACTCACTGATTTTCATGTGGCTGGTATCATAAGCCTGGATACCATATTACTTCACACACCCACAACTGTACACATGTGGGCACACATGCTAATCAATACCTCACATGTCCTTTCTCCAGGACTTTGCTGATACTGAAACACTCCTATCCTCTACAAAATCCTTTCACAAAGCACTGCCTTCAACCTGCAAGAGGCTGTTGAAGAGCCCATCCTCTCTGCAGCCCGCACCGGGCAAGCACAGGATGCAGATGCTAGAGCAGTGGGGCCACAATCGCCCTGTTGTGCAGAACGTGGTGGGCTGGGTGCAATGCAGGGCACTTGACCACAAAGATCTTAGACATGCTTAATAGGACTCTTGCACTGTTCGTTCGCTAAGAGCCTTAACTTCTTACTGCATTATGCCGGGGTTTAGTCAAAGCAGGTTCCCAGCAGGGTACTGGATTGATTTCCTTTCCCATGAAAAGAGACTTACGCCTTCGCATTTGTTCCTTGTCCCCAAATCCCATTTTTTCCAGGTAGAGCAGAGAGGAATTTGATGGATTATAATTAAGGAGGTGTTGTTCTGAACAAGGGAGGGGGACAGGAAGGTCAATGCGGGATGTAGCTGCATTGCCTAAGGAAGAGATACTTTAATGGGAAAAGCCTCATGAGAGAAGAGCTTTAGGGCTCTCCTCCCCTAAGTAGCAGGTGGTTATTTACAGACACATGCTGGTTGGGTTTATTTTGGCTGGAGGTGGACACTGGACTTCAGTAGATCCCCCTCTTCCTACAAAGTGGTGCTCAGCAGCAGTGAGTGGCTACAGGAGGGAGCTATTTGTATTATTTGTACTACTACTACACTGCATCTAGGCACCAGGAAGGAGCTGCTGACAAGATCATAGAGCTCACATATACAATAAAATTTAAGTAACTGCCAATATTTAATATAACCCTTCCCAGGCCTCCAGCACCATTCACTCCAGAGCCCCAAAGCACTGTACAAACAGTAATTAAAACTTCCCAGCCCCCAGCTTTGCCAACGATGCTGAATTCATTTTCCGGTGTGGGACAATAAGCCTTGCATGATTTAGATAGACAGCAGGAGAAGTTACTGGTGAAACGTAAGCTATGGTGTGAACCCTCGTCCTTCACTTCCAACAGCAGGCTCTTCAAAACAAGAATCAGCGGTAGGTCTCCTCTGCATCATGTACACTATGCTTATCTATCCCTGCAATGGGCCATACAAGACTAACCAGGTACATCCATTCAGTCCCAGTAGCTACCAATCCAGCTTGCTTTGCAGAATTGAAGTCTGGAGGGAAGTGAGGAACACTGGAAGAACATGGCTGGTGATATCTGTGACAAGCCTCTC
This sequence comes from Brachypteracias leptosomus, assembly GCA_013401335.1. Taxonomy (NCBI): domain Eukaryota; kingdom Metazoa; phylum Chordata; class Aves; order Coraciiformes; family Brachypteraciidae; genus Brachypteracias; species Brachypteracias leptosomus. The sequence goes on along the minus strand of VYZX01014119.1, from coordinate 9,654 downwards.
ATCCAGTTACTCCTCCTGGAGCATCTCTCTGCCTTAATCTAGCAGTAACAAGTTCAGAGCTCCTTGTGCCACCCTGCTGATCATATGGCTGGCTGACTTCCTCAGAAACATGTTACCAGAAACATCCTTCAAGAAGAAAAGAGACACTGGAACACGTAAAAGCTTGGCTTAGTTCAAAGCTTACTTGCACACCAGAAATACTGATCCTTTTGTTTTCTGGTTTACTGAAGTGCTGGANTTTTAAAGCCATGTCCTATTCCTCATTCCATTTACTAGAAGATGGAGAAGAGCAAATAGGTGAAGAATAAAAGATGAAGTTATGCTGAGGGGATGTTGCTGAGTTTGGTGTTGGCCCGAGGAAGAAGACTGCTAGAATGACATTTACTTAACACAGTAACAGGAGTCCAACAGCAAAACAGGCTGTCCCTCTCCTGGTTCCTGCCTGCTCCATGCCTTCCAGGAACCCTTGGAGAAAAATCATGCAGTATCAGATGTGGATACAGCCCTTGGGTTCAGCATGAGTATACAGGAGCTACTCAACAACATGTGCTCCTTCAGGTTCCAGCAGACAGACAGTAAAAAGCCCTTTTTGGGTTGTACCTGATGACAGGATTTTACTGGAGCCCTTGGCCAACAGCTCTCCCTTCTCATGGTTAATGTGCTGGTTACCAGTGTCAACTCAGATAGCTCCTGGTCCCTTTCCCTTTCCCTCTATCTCACCACCCCCTTGCAGGCTGGCCAACCCGATCCACTCCATGCCTCTTAACAGCTCGGCAAATACTTAAGGACCTTTGGGGAGGAAAAAACAATTTTAACACAAAATTCATTTCTGCCTCTAGAAAACAGGGTATCTCCCCACTCTGTCACCACCACCTTCAAATCACTGAGCTCAGAACCTTGGGCTCCAGTGGGACTCCCCTGGAATGGACATTGGGCTGCCTGGAAACCCCAGAGAGGCCGCAAGCCTTGGCAAGAGGTTCTGCTGAAGAGGGAAAGGGTCCAGACAACCAGAAAGTTCAGCCTCCCCCCCTCACTGTTGGACTGTTCCCAGACACATGCCAGCACCACCTGTGTCTGCTTGCTCCGGGGAGTGCTCCTGCAGTCTCTCAGCAGCTGGGGAAGTGCTTATGGAGTCAGCAGTGCTGCATGGAGGGTTATTTAGTTATTTGTAATGGATTTTCCATACCTGTCATTATTTCCAGCCCTGAGTCGAGAGAAAGGGACAAAGACTCTGCTGGGAGACGGGTTGGCTTGAAGGGCTTTGGTGAAGCCTGTGGTTTTGCAGTTTAGCTCTGGAGAAGGCTGGGGACTTGCTCCATGTCTCTTGCCATCCCTGCAGATTGATCCTCACAGAGAATGGGGATTCAGTTGGGCTTGCTCTGTTTCGTGTTTGACAGTGACAATCTTCTGCAAAGGAAAAGAGAGACCTAGCTATCTGCTGCTTTCATTATGTTTTCTTTGGGGCTAACTTAGTTGTCAGAAATCAACGCAACCATGAAGCAAGCAGCCCATGGGACTACTCAGAGCGCCTAATTCCCATTAAAGACCTAGGAAGAGCTGGGAAAGAAATAGCAGCACAGCAACAGGGAATGTTCCCTGTGGACACTGTGATTTCAAATTAATTTCTCCATGGAGGGTATTTCCTGCTTGCCCAGCAGGCTTTGGGGAGGCCAGGATAATGTAGCAGAGGGGGGACTACCCTGCACCAGCAGTTTCACAGTTCCCACTCCATTACCCTTCTTGGACTCAAAATGTTTGTTTTTCACTCCAAGCCAAAGTGATGCCAAGTTACAAATATCAAAATCTTTTGGGCCAAAGCCATGTTCTCTCTCTATTCCTGCTCTGGTGTGAAAGGTGATTTCCTAGCTTGAGATGCGCTATCAGAGCAATTACCGTAAGAGCATCCGTGATGCTCCCAGCAAGACCCTGCTGCCTGACACAGCTGTGCCAGAACAGCCCCACCACTGACTTCAGTTCACTGATAGCAGGGGAGCTGGTGGGCAGGAACCAGGCCGAGCTGGAGGAGCACAAGGTTACTGCTTTGATAGCACCCTGTTTCTGACTTGTAAAGGCACTAGAATTGTGACAAAGCCACAGGGAAATAGGAATGTCGCTCCAATAAAGCTGATTTAATGAGAAATGGCTTCCCAAATGGCAGCAGAAGACAGAGGAGAGCCCACCCTCACCCAGAAACATGTGGCTGAGGGCCACTTCTGCAGGACAGAAGGTAGCACAGGGCTGAACAAGAGCATCTGTTTGAAATAATAGGCCATGGAGACATTGGAATGAAAGTTCCCTTTGGACCAAAGGGAGCGTGTCTCTGCTTTCACTTACCATCCATCCATGGCAGCTCTTTCCTCCTCTTGGCACACTGTTCTTATCCTCAGCTGACATCCCATGGCAGAAAAAACTAATCACATCCTCCTCCTAAGATGAAACAACAAGGAAAGAGGCTTGGCAGGGGACAAGGGACCTCCTGGCAGCCCCTGCAAAGCCAACCTCGTGGCCTGGGGTCCCCCCAGTGCAAATCCCTCTAGTTCTTGTTTGCTGAGCTGGGACACAGCGGGCACTGTGGTTCTAGCAGATATTGGTTAGAAAATAACCGTGAGAAAGGAATAAACCAATTAATTGCTGACCCACTGACAGCCAACACTTCTACCCACCACCCCACACACAATAAAACCTGTCTCCACAGCTCAAGCAGATTTAGGGTGGGTGCAAAGAGGGAAAAAAACCCTTTCCCACTCCAGCTAATAATATTTCCAGATAATCTGTTCGAGGCAGCACCCTCTGCAAACCAGGAAAGCCTTTAAGAGCTGTTAACACCTTTATTCAGACTTCCTCATCCTCCCCCAGACAAGCTGTGATTAATTAACCAATCCATCCAGATCCCCCTGGGAAATGGTGCTCGGTCCGGGCATTCATCCGAGGATTTGCATGGTCCCTCTGCGAGAGCAGCTCCTGCTCTCCCAGCTGGCTCCAGATAAGCAGGAAAGGGCTGGTGGGGAATAAACTGCTTCCAGCCATGCATTTACATTGGCAGGGGTGGTGGATGGTGGGAGGGGAGGTCAATGTGGGGTCTAGGCGATGTTCATGGCTTTTTCTTTTGCTGGTGTCCACAGGCAGCACTGGCTGGACTGTCCCTGAAAGCCTATCTCTGAGAAGTTGCCACTGAAAGCACAGCCCATTTAGTTGCCACCTAGGAACCAGTAGCTGCGATGCTGTGCCTGAGAGGTGCCCCTGTGCAGGCTACTGCAGACCAATGGAGCTCATAAAACTCATCTTGTAGGTGCACTCTCCCACCTGTGCTACCCTTACCCATCAAAACTTGGGTTTTTTAGCATCACAGGGCAACTCTCCCATCCCTAAGGCTCCATACAACTCCTCCTGGCCATGCAAAGGAAGGATATAAGCTCTAAGGTCATGGTATCACCAAGCAATTTACCAAAACCAGTTGTGGCAGATTCCCTTTACCAAATGCCAATCTCTACTGCATCACAGATGACACTAAGTCCATGTTTGTCCACCACAGCACTTCATCCATGGTAGCTGCAGCCCTCAGACTGCGTAAGAATTAACATCCCTTAATATCCACCCCGCTCCAGTCCCCTTTCCTATGGCAGGGTGAAGGCATGGGGCAGCAGGGGCCTATGGTAGCATCATGCACATTTTAAATTATTTTTCCCACTATGCAAAGGCCCTACAAATCCCTCGTCTTCAGAGGAGATGCAGGTCTCATCATACCAACAAGACCTACCCACAGACATGCTGGGAGGGTGTGAGTGAGGGGGTGCACTGTAGGGCTGGCACATCAACATTGCACAGCCCCAGAGAACCTGTAATTAGTGGGTCAGCTGCCATGGCAGCCTTCCTTTCAGGTCTTGAGCTGAGGTTCCATGGTTTCATGACACTCAGAGGAGGTCCCTTCCATTAAAGCTTCCCCCTGTACCACCCAGGGCTGTCCAAGAGCTCACCTCTGTGCACCACATGTTGTCTGTTCTGTTTAAATCTGCCAAGGGCAAAACATCAGAGGCATCCTGGTCTCCACCATGAAGTAGTATTTGCCATCATTGTTTTCTACCAGTGACCTCTAGAAACCTTCAGCCAGGAAATAAAAGCGGAGAGCATGGTAGCAGCTTGGGGGTCCCAGCTGGTTTTGCAAATGAAAACCATTGTCCTCTCCTTGCTCTCTCTTCTCCTTATAACCAGAACAACATAAGTAGGTCATTTTCAAACAAAATGACTTTAGATTCATCATCTGAAGTACTCTTTGATACGGTGCCAAAGAAAGAATGAGGAGAAAGGGAGAACATAGGTGCCAGATTCCCCAGGATGCTTCATAGCCCCAGGTGTTGGTTAGCATCACACCTACACACTCTACTTCGTGGGCTGGGCTTGGTTTCAATACTCTCTTTATTTTTAGCCACATTTTCAAGAAAGGGAAAAAAGTGATTCTCGGCATCTCTGTAGCTTCCTGAAGCTCTTGAGAAAGAGGAAGCTGAGGAGTAAGCAGGCAGCTGGGAGGGCCACAGCCCTCTTCCCTGCTGGAGGCTCCAGCCAGCCCAAAAGATGTCTCTGCCTGTCTTCCAGTCCATGTCTAGGAACAATGGTCATTGAATTGGCTTGATCAGGTGCTAGGGAAATGTGTGGGAGTGTAAAATGTCCATGGCTTGCAGATCTGCTCTGCCAGGTCTTCTCCAGGCCAGGGAGCAAGTGAGACACTCAGGTTCTTTCTTTAGGAAGGAAGCACTGGGGAACTTCCATTGCAGAGTGTTCCTGGCTCCACCAACAGTGCCTCCTGTTGCTAACTGCCTGGCAGAGTCAATATATTGAGAAAATAATGACCATAGGGAATCACTGTGGGGCTTTTGTCTTTGGCACGTGAGTTGCAAGTATGCAAGTCCATGGCAGTTGAAGGACCACCAATGTACCCAGCTCAGGAGAGAACATTCTGACCAAACCTCTGCTCTTCCTGGATGGGTTGTTATGGAGAGGGGACCTCTGTTGCACAACAAGGGTTCATGTTGGCTGTCCATCAACATCTGAACTGATACATCCAAGATCTGAAAGCTGATGCCACTTTGGCCCCAAAGACACTTGGGCAGCTCTCCTAAAAGACCACTCCTGATGCATTTCATATCTGCATCTCACATCTCCAAGAGCCTGCAGGCAGCCACAAGTGCCTGCATGTTGCCTGCCTCCATTGAGGGCTGTACTCTGACAGGCTCCAGTAAGGAACAGGACCATGCTCTGGCTCTGTTCATGGCATGAGCACAGATGTGACTTCTGTACACTACAGCCATCCCACTGGTGATGTGTGGTGCGGATCCAGCAATGCTCAGCACAGCTGTTTCAGCAAAGACAGCATTTTTCACATGGGTCTAGCCACTATATGGATAGGAGATGTGAGGAAAAACCAGGTGCTGCAGGAAGTGGTTTGGGTGGTTTAGTAGGTGGCATCTTCCCTCCAAGTTAGCAGCACACTGAAACTCCTTGGGAGGGAGCTCGGGGCTCTGTGCCACTGCAGGTGTTGCTGTTTTAATGACATCCCAAGCTTACCGCTTGTGGTCACCCAAGATCCTGCTTCTTGCAAGTGCGGAGGTGTGAGCTCCAGTGTCCTGAGCAGGCTCCAGTCTTCAGCAATTATGACCTGCTGAGCCAAGAGCTGCAGGAATTTCCGCTGGACATGTTATTCTTCACTCTCTTTTCCCACTATAACTACTGAGTGGTTTTCCCAGGTGCCAGAAAACAGTATTTACAGAGTCATATCAAATACAAATGCTTCCCATTGCCTTGAAAGGCCTTTTCTTGTTTTGTCCCATGCTCTCTCTCTAAGGTCCACCAACCCAAGTGTCTACTTCATCTTGCTTGAGCAATCTCTCTGTTCAGCGGTTGGTTTTGCTCTCCTCCAAGTTGCTCCAGCTTGTGCTGGTCATGGCCATCCCTAGCTTTGGTTGAAGTAGTGCATCATGCCAGACCCCATTTGGCCTGCTCTTTATCATCTCCCAGGAAGGTACCAACTGCACCTTGGTCCTTGACAGGAGATCCGAGCTGTTACCAGAAAAGAAATAATTGATTATGAGACCACCATTAACAAAATACGAGATTGTGACTTGGGAGAGACTAAAGCCATAGAAATAATTTTAAATAATTCACTATCCTGAAAGGAAAGCATATTAGTGGGAAAGATCTTCAGGTCCTTTCACAGTGGCATTAACTTCTATGTAACCAGAGCTGATGCTGTGAGCTGACAGCAAAATGGGACTGCTGCTCAGTAGGGAATACTGGCATTTCAAAATGTATTTGAAAATCAATGTTTTTCCCCCACCCCTCTGCCCAAAAATATTTGCAAACATTAAAATATTTTGTTTTGGTATATCTCATACAAGAAAATGAAATCCAAAATTAAACAAGAACACAAAACGCTGAAGCAAACTGCAAACCCCAGAGATGCATGCTGGCAAAACACTCAGCCGAATCATTGCCTTCTGCAAAAATGCTGCTATTTTGGCAAACCCACATTTTTTCGGGGGCAGACTGATCCGCCAGAGACTTCTGAACCCGCAGTAAGCAGCAACAGAGGCTGAAGAGAGACACTGCATGGGAGACAATGTTTAAAATGTTGCTGTTTTGTTTTTAATTGAAGCCACCCCAAGGGCTGCAGGGAAGATGTTCAAGAGCAAGAATTGTGCTCTGGCTGTCTGGGGAAGTCACCATCAGTGATTAGGCAGAGTGTGGGGTCACCCAGAAAACCTCTGCTTCTTCACAAATACCCCCAGAAGGGTGAACGTCACCTAGGAAATTATTTTAAATTTATCTCAGCAACTAAATGCAATTATGTTCACACAGCAGACATATTTGTATTGGTTAAGCTAAACTTAGCCCAAGAGGTTGTTGAGGACCTTGTGCTGGTGGCCCACACTTCAACTGCTCGCAGTGCCAGGGCAGCAGCAGTAAGGGACTGTCACTGCCAAGTAAGGAACATCTTAATTATCTTCACTATTCAGATCTTCATTAAGGAGGCAGCTCTTCATAGGGGAAAAGTGTTTCTTTGGGGTTAGTGGACAGGAGAGAATGAACGATGTGCAAATAGCATGAGTTTGCTGTTTGCTCTGACCCTATGTAACTCATATGTGGGTACACTGTGGGGCTAGAGGAGTCATGGATCCACCCCAGCAATGTCTTCTCTGGGATGGCAGAACCTTTCCAGCCTCCTTTGGAGACCACATAGGCTTCTGGGCATTTACAGACACCTGTGCAACAACAGCTTCATGCAAAATTCAGACTTATTTCCTTCCCTTGCTGTTGAAATCACTGCAGAAATCCCAGTGGGAAACTCCACTGACATGTGACAACACTTGTGGGACAACACTCCCACCTGCTTCCTCCAGGCCAGGAGGTCCTGCTATTCACAAGGATGCTCTGGCCAAGCAGGGTGAGGAAACACCTATGAAAAAAGCACCTTTTGTGGTTTCACTTTAAAATGTCAGTTATGTTATCTGTTGTGCAATGTGCTCAGAACCTACCACAGGTGATTAAACGGTCGTGAGTTATTAGATCACACATCATATGATCCTCCCTGTATCTGGCAAAATGATTCATAAATTCCAGCTGTGTTACAATTCCCAAATGGATGCAGTAAGCTGAAAACTCTCTTCTGTACCTTCCACAACAGAAAACCATGAGGGACTAACACAGGCAGCAAGTGAGACCCTCCTTAGGCTGATACCCATATCTGGGGGCAGCAGCGAGAAGGTAGGGTCTTGCCTCCTTAATTTGAAGGACACAGTAGGGTTCCCCACACTCTTCTCCACTGAGATGCTTAGAGATGCACAAGCTACCACTCATGCTGGGAGGTGACTGAAGACAGAGCAGTGACACTTGGGGGGCAAGGGGAAGCAGACTGTAAGGGTGCACACAGGATGAAGACATTATTAGCTGGTGAGGGAGGAAAAAAGGGCAGAGGAGAACCAATGTCTGTCCTCTCTACCTTCACGGCAGTCAGCTTTGGGCTAGGGGTGAGTCACAACAAGAGAGCTTGATTTGTGAAGTGGATGCAATTGAAACATTGGATCCTCAGGGTCGGTTTTAGTAGCTGTGTTAAACTGAATCATCTCCTGCCTCACTGTGTGCTGTTGAGGGGCTGTTTCTGCTTCTCTGCTTTCTTTGAAATGCTCTTGCTGCAGCTTTGCCTTGCTTCAGGCCAAAGCAAAATTCAGCTGAGCTGCTGAGGATGAGCAGGAGCAGTATCTGTCTCCCCAAGCATTGAAACAGGAGCACAGACCCGGCCTGGGAAGAGGTGAGCTAATTCAGGGAAGAAAAATCCTTCAAAGACTAATAAATACAAAAATGATGCCTCAGAAAGATCCCAAATGTAAATTCATGTAGGTGGGCACATACGCAGAAGACAACCTGAAGGAGCTCCTGTGTTGCCTTCTTCCAGAAGTATCTGCTCTGGCCACTTTGCAAGAGAATGAATGGGACCCTGGATTTGATTCCAAGTGCTTCTCACCTGTGGATATAGCTGGATCTCTGGAGAGTGCTGCAGCCACCCTAAACACTACTGACAAGTGAGAAACATCAGCAGTATTTGGTCTTCAGTAGGAAGAGCAGGAAACTCCTGGGTCAGGAGCAGCCACTGCTTCCCAAAGCTCACCTGCCACTCAGGCTGGATCCAATACTGACTCCAAAACAGGAGCACCAGAAAAGCTGGGGTGATGGTGACCCCATGTCCATCCATCCTGATGTCATTAAAATGTTGCATTTGAGATACACCTGTGTCACCAAGTCCACAGGTACAAAACCCCATTAAATATTTCATTTTCATCAATTGCTTTCAGTAAGTGCCTGTTGAGGACTTCATGGGAATGCTTTCTCTGTGACACAGAGATACTTTCAATTATGAAAGACGGCTAAAAATAAAAGTAAATTATACTGTTCAGACATCTCTGGAGGTGGAGACAGGAGGGGGAACCATCAAGGAGAGCCAGGAAGAGATTTTTGCTAGATGTAAAGAAAGGCTACTTATTTTTACCAACAGAAAATGTCAGGAAGCAGCCTGCCTTGAGTATCTGGAATCTGTCACTCACCTTCTCTAATAATAATTTGGCCTCAACTATTTAGGTTCTGAGCCAGAGTACCAGAGTTAAAAGTCATGATAGTCTCTTTCCCTGACTGCAGGGGGTTGGGTCCCTGCTAAATCTCTCAGTAGTACACTTTTTTTTTAATGCACATTTTCCTTTTTTCTTTCTTTCAGCCCTTTGAGATAAGAGACTTATTCCTCTGACAGCCACAGCAGGTTGCTCAGCCTCTCCTACAGACCATCATCAGAGGGACATGACTGAGCTGCAGTAACCACCTCCCTGCACATTTTTAGCCCTTCACAACATTTCCAAGATTAAATCTCTTTTAGTGAGTAATACAACTTGCATTACCAGGAGTAATAACTTGGGCTTGGAGACTGCTCTTCCTCAGCTCCCCATGCTAACACAGTGGGGTGGCATCGCTCTCTGACACTCCTCTCTCAAGATGAGTACCCAGGAAGCCTATCCCTCTAATTTCTAGGTGATATAAGCTGAGTAAGATGATGTCCCATGTTCTCCAGAAAATCTAAGTCTTACAGAGTGTTTTGCAGTGTGGGGGACCTCAGCTGGG
>VYZX01014117.1:0-17157 GCA_013401335.1 Brachypteracias leptosomus | reverse complement strand
CTCCGCTGGACTCTCTCCAGTACTCTCTCCAGAGGTGGCCTCACCAGGGCAGAGTAGAAGGGGAGGAGAACCTTCCTTGACCTGCTGCCCACACTCTTCTGAGCACATCCACCCATCAGGAGCCTGAGATCCATGATCCCACCACCGGGATAAATGGGATGGATTATTTGGTGCAGAAGCAGTACAGTCTGCAGGCATGAGGTGGTTACTCTTTGCCTTCAACAGGACCAACATGCAGTGTGACCCAGACACGAGCCACGTCCCGTGGGCCCCAGCCCTGTGCCTGCTCTTGGCACAGCTTGGGGCAAAGCCACGTGGGCACATGGGCCAGGTACTCACCTCCACGTCCCAGCTGGAGCTCAGAGGTAGGAGCTTTGTCTCAGGTTTTGTTTGGGCTTGGGAGTGTATTATATGAAAAGCAACTAGAGGAGAGTAGATCCAGAGCTCCTGCTCAAGGGGCTGTGCGTTTCCGTGGGGTTGTCTGCCTTGAAATCTCCACGCTCAGAAAGAAAAGGCTGCACTTTACTCATTTGGAAAGAAAAGTACAGTCGAGCTGAACTAAAAATACAATATCCCCCCTCTTCAAGTATGTGCAGTCATAAGCTTAAAATAAACCAATTTTCAGCAGCTAATGGGATCCAGATGTATTACATGAAAAACTTCTAGTGAAAGCCATTAAAACAGATTTTGAGAAGCAGGGAAACATCTCCAGTTAATCCGACATCCTTCTTTTGTGCAGAATGAGAATGGGAGCTTGACCCTCACTTCACACCACAACAGCTCACATGTGAGACAACCATTTTCAAAGGGGTCACCCCCCCCCCATGGCTGCTCCTTGCTAAAATGAAGGAAGAAATAATGCCCAAAAATACCATCCAATTGTGACTTCCCAGAAGTCCCCCTCCTGCGCTTACCCCGGGTAAGGCTGAAGCTCGCCCTGCTCTGTCAAGAAGGACACATTCCTGTTAGCAGATTATGGCTTCATAGACATAAGAAAGATCAAACGTTTGCTTCACTTGGAGAGGCCGGAATGTCCCTTGCACTGGCAGCCTGGAGAACACAAACTGAAGCACTCAACGAGTCTGTGTCTGACTCCTCGTGAGTCTCCACGCTCCGGAGATCCCACCTATGCTCTCTACCTTCTTCTCTCCCAGTTTAAAGCTTTCTTAGAGTAAATCCATTCATACAATGCTCTTGTGGTTACAGTTCCTCCACTCCAGGAAAGGACATCAGGTAAATACTGACGAGGAAGAAGGGGAAGAGAAGAGGAGAGGCATGGCTCTACAGCTCGGCATCGGTGAAGAAATAAAGTTGGCACCAAGCAGCTCTCACTAAGTAGAGTAATACCACGAAAAGGACTGGATCACTTGGAGAAAGGCTTGACAAGCTGAGCTGCCCAGAGCAGGCAAAAAGCCTACATCAAATACTCCAGATACTGCCACCAGAACCTGCTCTCTGTGTGGTGGCTCCTCACCAGAGGCATGGGTTTAGAGGCATCACTAAACCATGTCCCTCAGCACCACATCTCCATGGCTTTGAAACCCCTCCAGGGATGGGGACTCCACCACTGCCCTGGGCAGCCTGGCACAGCCCTTCACAACCCTTGCCACAAAGAAATTGTTCCTCATGGCCAACCTCAACCTTCCTTGGCATAACTTGAGGCCATTTCCTCTTGTCCTGTTGCTTGCTCCCTGGGAGAAGAGAACAACCCCCACCTGACTCCAACCTCCTTTCAGGAAGTTGTAGAGAGCCAGAAGACCTCCCCTGAGCCTCCTTTTCTCCAGACTCAACAACCCCAGGTCCCTCAGCTGCTCCTCACAACACCTGTGTTCTAGAACCTTCACTATAACCATTTCAGACAACATCTCTACCATAAAGCCTTATCAGCTACAGATATCTCCAAGTGAACAAACCCCAGACTTGCCTAAATGACACAAACTCAGTTCTGGTTTCAGCCCGAGCATGGGGGTGGCCCATGGCCATGGTCAGTAGTCGCAGTGTGCAGCACATCGAGGAACACCAGCCACAGACTGGAAGACCCTGGTGCAGGCACAATGTGTGCAAAAGGAACAAGAAGTCCCCAAGCCCATAGGGCTCAAGATCTAATTATAAACCAAATGAAACTAGAAAGAGTAAAAAAACCAAAAATGCTTGGTAATTTGTGCCCCTGTCACTTCCTGAGCTTAAGCATGTTCAAGTTTTCTGGAGGACACACGGTGATGACACAGACAAAGCTCCCTGGCTGTTCAAGAAGTCAAATCACAACCATCAAAGACCTCTGAATTTTGGGATGTTTTACTGATCCAAACAACATGTTTTCAGCTGTTGTACTGGAAGGAAGACGAGAAATAAAGTATTTCATATAACCCTGTTAAAAAATTACAGCTCTCCGTGCTAATTACCTCAGCTGACATCAAATTAGCCAACATCAATGAGTTGTTCTGTTGTTTGGGGATTTTTTGCTAAGACCCAAACGTTAGATAAATGCCTGTAGGATAAAGCCAGGACTCTAAGGGTGAGTGATCAATCTGAGTTAGTCATGACATGCCCGACGGTCACCCAGGCACCTGAGAGAATCAATCATTCATTGCCTTGTTGAAAAAGACCCAACACTCACTGAGACTTATCTGACAACCAACCTTGGCACCTGTCAAGGCAGATTAGTACAAATATTTCAGTGTTTGCTTTTTAGGTTACCTAAAATACAAGATGCCGTGTCAAGAACATTTCCCTCTTCCCTAAAAAATGTCTTTAGAGCTCAAAGAACTTTGCACTTCACCCAAACATCTCTCCTCTTGGCTGCTGAGAAGCAGAAGTGAAATTCTTCAGGCCAAGGCCAGTTGTGTGAAACCAAGAATCGAATCTCGCAGCCCATCTCATCAACGCTTACTGCTGCAGAAAACTCAGGTGCTATGTTTCTAGTGACAGCACCCATGTCCTTCAGGCTGTCCCTGCAGGTCACCACAAAGGTGGAGGAGAAAATCCATCCCAAATTCGTAAACAGAATCATGGAATGGTTTGGGTGGGAAGAGACCTTTCAAGCTCATCTAGTCCAACTCCCCTGCACTGAGCAGGGACATCTGCAACTAGAGCAGGTTGCTCAGAGCCCTGGACAACCTCACCTGCAATGGTTCCAGGCATGGGGCATCGACCACCTCAATGGACAACCTGGGCCATGCTCTCACCATCCTCAGCATCAAAAATCTCTTATTTTTCTCCAGTCTAAAACTCCCTCTTTCAGTTTCAAACCATCACCCCTCGTCCTGTCCCAACAGACCCTGCTCAAGTCTGTCCCGAGCTTTCTCGTAGGCCCCCTTGAAGTCCTGAAAGGCCACAAGAAGGTCTCCCTGGAGCCTTCTCTTCTCCAGGCTGAACAAGCCTAACTCTCTCAGCCTGGCCTCCCGGCAGAGGCTTCCAGCTCTCTCATATTTGTACCACCCCATGATGAGGCTGAAAGACAGAAGCACAGGCTGTCAATAACAGCCTTGATGAGGAATTACCCCAGCATGGTGGAAGAACTGTTTTCTTCAAGCCACGTTTATGAGGACCAAAGGCAGGCAGGTGACTCCTGACTCCCCCTTTACCTATTGATCAGCATTGATCAGATCCTCTCTGAGTCTTCTCTTCTCCAGCTCAACAGCCCCAGGGCTCTCAGCCTTTCCGGGGCACAGAGATGCTCCAGTCCTGTTTGAGAAAAATTTACTCTCTACAGAAGAGGCATTGTGTTGAGTTCCTGTAGGTCAGGCAGGGTGGCTCTGGCTGCCACGGCCCACGAGAGGAAACGCAGCCAGGTCACGGCCACCACCAGCTCACGGAGCATCTGGCAGCTCCACAGACATGGTCACGCGAAACCTGGCATCCTGTGCACGCAACATACAGGCTCCAGGAAGACTTCTTCTGATACATACTCCAAAGCAAGGCTGTGGGTTGAAGCAAGAGCATTAAGAAGGCACTGTGGAAGCAGAACACCAAAAAAAAACAGAGGACCCCTTCTGATCATATACGACTGTCCCGGTGCCTTGGCATGCATCGGTCACTGTGCTCCTACGACTGCAGGGCTGGACATAAATACAACTGCAGAGGACACACAGAAGGCACCACTGGCTGTCAAGGATGGTTTCCAGCATTGTCACATCCCTGAAGAGCCTTTCAGAACTCCAAGCTTTACCTCGTGGTGCCAACTGTGAGATACCTACAAGGTTCAAAGGAACTTCTCTGGAGTGTCATGACTGGTATCGTTGTATTTTTAATCACAATTTAAGAGACTCTAATGGCTACAGAACTCAACCTGTATGGGAGTATTTGCTCTGGAGAAGTAACAAACCTGCAACCAAAACAGACCCCACACAACTTTGCTCCTTGGAAAGCAATCCCCTTTGAGCAGCGTGTAGAATCATAGAATCACAAGTCACAGAATCATTCTGGCTGGATGAGATCTTTAAGATCAAGTCCATTAACCCAGCACTGCCAGGACACCACTAAACCATGGCCCTCAGCACCATATCTCCACGGCTTTGAAACCCCTCCAGGGATGGGGACTCCACCAATCTGGCATGGACCAAAGTCCTGAGCACAGAGAGTCTTCTGAGATGCTCTGACTTTCACCATCTCTCCGCAGCAGACAGAGGCAGGCCCAAGAGGGACCATGTGCTTCACGTGCTTTGTTTTGGGGTAAAAGGACATGTTTCTAGGTTGCTGACTCAAACAGAGCAGATTAGATGTGGCCAAGCACGAGTCGTAGAGGAAGCGAACGTCGGCGTTCAAAGAGAGGAAGATGTGGTCACGTTTCTTTGTGCTCTGCTCCAGGCTCCTGTGTGATCACATCCCACCTCGCTGGAGTGCAGCGGGCAGCAGGGCTGCTCTCCAGGGGCAGTCTGAAGAGCTGCCTACAGCTAACACGTCAGCTCTCAGCAATCTGTGGTCATCGCTACTGCAGCTTGTACCCACCAACACACATTTTAATAAAAAACTATTGAACAGGAACAGGCTGCCCAGAGAGGTTGTGGAGACTCCTTCTCTGGAGACTTCCAAAACCTGCCTGGACATGATCGTGTGTAACCTGTCCTAGGTGAACCTGCTTTGGTAGGGGGGTTGGACAAGATGATCTCCAGAGGTCCCTTCCAACCCCATGATTCTGTGAAAAGGAAAGAAGCCATTTAGGAATCTCATATCCCAGTGATGAAGGATCCCAACCTGACGACCTGGCAGCACAACCTGGGACTGGCCAAGGTCAGCACATCACTCTCTCAGCTGCTCCCTCACCTGTGCCTGCAAGGAGGTGCCTCACCCATTAACCCACATCACGAGGGCTTGTTGCCAAGACACACACACCTGAAAACAAGCCTCCAAGGGCAGCACAAGTGCTGGCCAGAGGATTATGTCATTGCCGTGTGTTTCACGAGCACACGTGAGAGATAAGTGGTTATGCCCCAACTGTAGCAGCCATGATGCCAACACATTTACTGCTGAGATGGCACTAGCACAAGTATTTCATTTCTGGGGGGAAGAACCATGAATTACCCACTACTTGAAGCTTCCTGATTTTCACCCCATGAAGTACCATTTTTTTTCATTGGAGAAACCATACAATTGACCTGGAAACAGTTGATTTAGACAATTTGGGAATTCTCCAAGTAAATTTCATGCACAGAAAGTGATTAAGATAATCACAGAATCATAGAATTATTTAGATTGGAAAAGACCTTCAAGATCATCAAGCCCAACTGTTAACCCAGCACTGCCAGGGCATCATTAAACCAGGTCCCTCAGCACCACATCTCCATGGCTTGGAAACCCCTCCAGGCATGGGGACTCCACCACTGCCCTGGGCAGCCTGGCACAGCCCTTCACAACCCTTGACACAAAGAAATTGTTCTTTGTGTCCAACTTAAACCTCCCCTGGTGCAACCTGAGGCTGTTTCCTCTTGTCCTGTTGCTAGTTTCTTGGGAGAAGAGACCAACCCCACCTGGCTCCAACCTCCTGTCAGGGAGTTGTGGAGAGCCAGAAGATCTCCCCTGAGCCTCCTTTTCTGCAGGCTCAACACCTCCAGGTCTCTCAGCTGCTCCTCACCAGACTTGTGCTCTAGACCCTTCCCCAGCTTCGTTGCCTTTCTCTGGCTACGTTCCAGCCCCTCAAGATCCTTCTTGGAATGAGGGGCCTGACAATGATGTTCACATTTAATACCAGCTCGAGAGTACTTTGCTGAAATACAGGCCTGTGGCAAGCACTCCTAAGTTAAGGGTCAAAGCACAGCCAGTGTAAAGGAACCTAAACTGTTTCCCTGTATTCCATTCCCTGCCTATACCTACTGTCACTTGAGGGAGGTGGTCACAAGCTCCTGGGGCAGGACCCCTGTGTCATCACCCAGTCCCACAGCTCTGATCCCGGAACCAGAACAGGGCTGTACCACATCCACGGGTCTGCTATCAGAGAGCAGGAAGCACAGCTAGGAATCATTTCAGTTTCTTCTCTGCTGTTGAGAGACCAGTTTCCAGAGACCACTGTCAAAAAAATCCCCAAACGAAGCTATTTCAGCTCTTCCTCCCACAGTTGTTTGTGATTAACTCTTCCTGATTCGCTCCATATGGGAGCGATCGCTCAGGAGCAGCAAGGTCCATGTGTGGAGGTCCCTGTCAGCAGCACTCCTGACCCGTGCCCCAGGCTCCTTCTCATTAACTGGCAAACTTGCATTAAAAATCCCCGAGAAACGTTCAATAAACGTTCAATCTCACCGGCTCGACCCGAGCTGTGGCCACCTCCCAGGCTCTGCAGCCACCCACGGGCTGCTGCGGCCCCGACCGGCCAAAAATGCAACAAAAAAAAGCATTTTGACAATGGATCCCATGTCCCTGCAGAGAAAACGGGGGGAGACCAAGCCCAGAGACTCACGGTTCTGGTGGGAAAGCCTCTCCTGGGCCCCGAGCTGTGCCCTCGCCCCTCACTGCGACCCGGCGGCACCGAGACGCTCCCGCCCTCAGAACTGCAGCCGCGGTGTCAGGGAAACAAAAAACTGCTGGTTTTTTGGGTTGGGTTTTTTGTTGTTGTTGTTGTTTTTAAGCAAGAAACTACGCAGTCAAATTGAAAGCCCTGGGCCGAGGCGCTGCCGGGGCAGGGGATTGCTCTGGCAGAATACGGCTGTGAAGTGGACAAAAACCCCAACTTCCTTACACTTTATTCTCAGCAGCAGTTGGAGAGATCCTGCTGATGTTGAGAGACACTCCCCCTTCCCAGACAGACAGGCAACTAAGCTCCAGAGTCAAAGTCTGGCAAGTGAGAAAGGCCACTGAATCATAGAATGGTTTGGATTGAAAGGGACCTTAAAGCTCATCTAGTTCCAACCCTCCTGCAATGGGCAGGGACACCTCCCACTAGACCAGGTTGCTCAGAGCCCCATCCAACCTGGTCTTGAACACATCCAGGGATGGAGCATCCGCAACTTCCCTGGGCAACCTGTGCCAGTGTTTCAGCAGGACCAGACCTCATCAGGTCTTCAAGAGAAGATTGCGGGGCAGCCTTAGCTACAGACCCTCCCACTTCTGTTGCCTCCCCATGGCTCCCAGGCTAGCCTGGGACAGCCCTTTCCATTAAGAAATTGGTCCTTGTGTCCAACCTAAACCTCCCCTGGTGCAACCTTAGTCCGTTTCCTCTTGTCCTGTCACCTGTTCCTTGGGAGATTCCTCACCTTTCAGTGGTATGAGCACAGAGATCTATTTATATAGAGAGATCTATTTATATATAGTCTACATCTGGTTGGACAGGAAATTCAACCAAATTCAGCGTGCTTACGACCAACACTGTAACATGATCAAGTCCCATTAGAGACACACAATTTGCATGGAGCTGGTGCTGCTGCCCAAGCTTGACGTGCTGGTGGCACCACGTTTCCCAGCTGTAAGGCCTGGCTGAAATACAAACATGCTGAGCTGCCTAAAGCACACCTCGGCCCCGGGAAATAAGGAGAGCTCTCAAAGGTGGGAGCTTCTGCCCTGAGCACCAGACAGTGTGATTGCTCCAACAACATGGTTCTGACAGGCACAAGTCATTCTCTCACATGAGATGGTTCATATCCTTGACAGGTTGACCCAGTCCTCTAATTGCTGACACATTGTTTAATCTGGTTTCACTCCAACATATCTGACTTAGCAACATTGCTCCTTAGCACATCTCTCTGGATTTTTCTTTTGGTTTTTTTAAATGATTTTTGCAATAGCAAAAGGAGGAAGCAGAGTCTGAAGACGTCATGATCAGCTGAATGCCACCAGACCCAACTGCTGCGAAAGGCATGTCCTGGCTGCTCCTCGTGGGCAGCAGCCAGGTATGACATGTGTAGAGCAAAACCATATCTGACAGCCAAGAACATCAGGAGGTTGTCAAGATATCCAAGTATCTCATTCATAAACTGTGGAAAAATAAGCAAATAGTGAAGTGGCCAAGTGTGCTGATGGTATCAAGTTACTCAGGGAAAAACACATGGGCTGATGGACAACTTGGAGGAGAGGGGATAATGACCAGAGTGGAACGTTATCATGGTATTACGATAAACACTTGTACAAAAGGCTCCGGTCAACTGTGGTCCAAACAAGCAGAGTGATGGGAATCACCAGGCAAGAAACACAAAGCAGAAACAAAACATACATGCACCCACTTCATAAAGACTGTGTCATACTGGCCCTAAATACATCTAGGTGAGCTAGAAAAGCCCAATCAAGATGGGGCAACCCTTCAATGAGGAACAAGAAGGGTCACTCAGCCTAAAAGAGATACCTGCCAAGCAACACAATGAGTCTGTAAGATCCTGGCTGCCATGATAAAGCAAGGAGAGCAACACTTGGGCCTCAAATACAACAGCTGAGGAGCATGAAGTGAAGTTAGACAATGCTGGGATTTAAAAATGGACCAAGCAAAAGGAGATGTTTCTCTGCCCAACATGTCGAGCAGAGGAGTTCCCAACTGCAGGGCAAATGCTAAAACCATGCAACAGCTCAAAGGGGGTCTGGAGCAACCCATGGGTGGACATCAAGTGAAAGCCTCTCAGACCCTCAAGTCTCTGAAATCACAGTGGTCACAGAATCATAGAATGGCTTGGGTTGGAAGGGACCTTCAAGATCATCTAGTTCCAACTCCCTTGCCATGGGCAGGGACACCTCCCACTAGACCAGGTTGCTCAGAGCCCCATCCAGCCTGTCATGTTCTTGCACCTTCTCTCTAGGTTACTGCTGTTGATCAATGCTGGAGGGGACTACCAGGCCACGCAGGCCTGTGATTGGACTCACTACTGTCATTCTTGAGCACACTGAGATGTAGTGAGCTTCATGGAGCCCTAATTCCCAAGATCTTGAGCTGTCAAGACTGCCAGTGTTGAGGGTCATGACTTCTGCCTTCAAAAAACCCCAATCCATCCTAGCAAGGTTTCTTCTGCATGCAGACATGGAAGACACACAAGCTCAGTATCACACCACACATGGTTCAAAGAAACCCCAGTACTGATTCAATACAGAGCAAGTTCAAGTTTAAATGGAATAAGGAAAAAACAGATGTAGAGATGTTAAAGGAGGATCCCATCGTGCTGGTGAAATTCAGGACTTACTCAGAAATGGCTTCACATCCAGAGAGATCAAACACCTTCTGAAGGTGCATTTTGCTTTGAAGAACAAAGTGGGCCCTTAGCTGACAGGACCAGCACTGAGGTGCCAACCACACAAGCATCATGGGCTGTGAGGCCAGGAGCCCCTCAGCTTTTCATTCTCCAAGCAGGAATTCCTGCTGCGTTTCCCCTGAGCCTCTCCCATGACCTGACAGTGAAGGGTGCAGGTGCCTCGCTCCCCAGGCACCGTCCAGAGGTCCACAGAAATGTCCAGGTGGGCAGGGACCTGAAAAGATCATCTGGTTCAACCTTTCATGGGAAAGACAGCCCAGATGAGATTACTTACTCCAATCACATCCTGAAAACCTCCAACAATGGGGACTCCACCACGTCCCTGGGGAGATTGTTCCAGCGAATGATTGCTCTTACTGTATAAAATTTCTTATGAAGATGAAACCCCTCCTGGAGCAACTTGTACCTATTGCCCCTTGTTCTTTCCACGTGGCTCCCCGTGAAGTGAAGTTTGTATTTTCAAGTTTCTCCTACGACACAGAGCTTAGAAAACTGGCAGATCACAGATGACCTGCCCAGGCACCCAGCATACATCTCTGTGGGTAAAACCTGCATGTGACACGGTATATGAGGTTGAAAGGCAAAGCCATGGAGATGTTGTTTGACGTGGCATGACAGAACAACCTGCAAAAGTCTCACAGGCAAGTCACAGAAGCTGAAGCAATGAAAGAAAAAAAACCCAGATGAGAAAGCTCATCCACAAAGGAGCCTGGGCCCAGACAGCGCTGCACAGGCTTCCCTCCGAGCACCCATGTACTGTGGGTGACAGGAGGTGGACATAGAATCACAGAATTGCTTTGGTTGGAAGAGACCTTTAAGATCATGGAGTCCAACTGTTAACCCAGCACTGCCAGGGCACCACTAAACCATGGCCCTCAGCACCACATCTCCACAGCTTTGAAACCCCTCCAGGGATGGGGACTCCACCACTGGTGCAGCCTCCCCAGTGTCCAGTCCAGGGGTACGATCCCCGCCCTAGTCCTGCTGGCCACATTAGTGCTGACACAAGCCAGGATGCTGGTGGCCTTCTTGGCCACCTGGGCACACACTGGCTCATCTCCAACTGCCTGTCAACCAACACCCCCAGGTCCTTTCTCATCGGGCACTTTCCAGCTGCTCTTCCCCCAGCCTGGAGCGTTGCAGGGGTTTGTTGTGACCCAAGGGCAGGACCCAGCCCTTGGCCTTGTTGAACCTCATCCCACGGCCTCAGCCCATTGATCCAGCCTGGCCAGATCCCTCTGTAGAATCTCCTGAGTCTCCAGCAAATCAACACTCCCACCCAACTTGAGGTCACCTGCAAACTGACTGAGGGTGCCTCAATCCCCTCATCCAGATCATTGATAAAGAGATTAAAGAGAACAGGCCCCAGCACTGAGCCCTGGGGACACCATTTGTAAGTGGCCACCAACTGGAGTTAACTCCATCCCCACCACCCTCTGAGCCTGGCCATCAGCTAGGGTTTACCCAGTGCAGCATCCACCCGTCCAAGCCACGAGCAGCCAGTTTCTCCAGGAGAATGCTGTGGGAGACAGTGTCAGAGGCTTTAGTGAAGTCTGTGTAGACACATCCACAGCCTTTCCCTCATCCTTAGGATTTTTAGTTGCTGAGGAAAATTCATGCATGAGAACTCATACAAAAAACCTTCTACTGTAGAACCACCTACCAAACACTGAGCCACGTGCAAGCGCCTGTGACCACAGCCTGGTGACTGCTGCTCACTAACTGCAAAAATGCAGTGCTGGCTGTGAAGTCTAATGGAAATGCAACTTCACTGCTGGAGAGCAAGCCCTCAGAGGCTGCATGTCCCACTGTGAAAAAACAGCTCACTCCAAACTTGGATGCTATGATACACTGTCCTAAATAGGAGATCATAGAATCATAGAATGGTTCGAGTTGGAAGCGATCTTCAAGATCATCTAGTTCCAATTCCCCTGCCGTGGGCAGGGACACCTCCCACTAGACCAGGTTGCTTAAGGCCCCATCCAACCTGGTCTTGAACACTTCCAGTGATGGAGCATCCACAACCACCCTGGGCAAACTAAATAAGGGAAAAAGGAACATTTTTGGCTTCTTATCTGCAGATTCCTCGGTACGTTGCACAATGTGATGCTCGGGAAACAGCTTCCTCATGAGTCACGAGCACAAGCAGGAATTGGTTGCATTTAGAAAAGCTGATTATTTCTACCAAATCTTCAGCACGAAGAAACAAAGCGGCATAACCCAAACACAACTGTTTTTATGGGGGTTCTTTTGGCAGCTGTTATGGGCACATGGTGGCAAAGCACTTTCTGAAGGTAGTGCCATGATCAGGTCATGGTGTTACTTAAGGAAGCAGAGAGCCACCAGCCCAGGGAAGCTCTTCTAGCAAAAGCAGGTCATGGTCATGCCCCCCCAACTACGAGCTGGTATTTCTGTGCGTCTGGACTCCAAAGTCCTCCTCTATGCTACAAGATAATGCACAGAATTCCAGGTCTAGAAGAGTGGTTTATTTCTTATTCCTGTTTTCCTAACTACAGGCCATTGGCAGTGAACATAGTGTTGAATCACAGAATGATTTGGGTTGGAAGGGACCTTAAAGATCATCCAGTTCCATCTCACCTGCCATAGGCAGGGACATGTCCCACTAGAACAGGTTGCTCAAGGTCCTGTCCAGCCTGGTCTTGAACACATCCAGTGATGCAGCATCCACAACCTCCCTGGATAACCTGTGCCAGGGTCTCATCACCTTCATAGTGAAGAAATTCTTCCTAATTTCTGATCCAAACCTCCTCTCTTCCAGTTTGAAGCCACTACCCCTTGTCCTATCACTACAAGCCCTTGTAAAAGTCTCTCCCCAGCTTCCTTGTAGGCCTCCTTCAAATACTAGAAGGTTGCAACTGAAGTTTAATTATTCTGGGTATTTTCCTTCACTGTCCTATTTAAGAAGTGGATAACTGGTGATATCCTGTTTTGCCCTCACTAAAATCTCATCTTTTTTCAGTAAATGACATTTTGCCAAACAAAGTTACTTTCCCATTTGGACACTAAGCTGGTCAAACAAAATCCTGACTGCCTGGGAGCCACAAGGGACCCACCAGTAATTGCTTGTTGAATAAAAATGCAAGACAGGCTGATCGTTGGCTGATGGAGACAGATTTTCAAGAATCTTGCCCAGTTTGTTTCCCCCTTTTCCCCTAAAGTAAAATTCACCATCTGATTTTTTCCCCTTTTCACTTTTCAACAGCAAAATAATGTTGGGTTTTGCTAGAGGAGAGACCTGTTACTGCCATGGCTCTCACTGAAGGTGGCAGTCAGAGAAGCTAAACAAGATCCTTCTCCTTCAGGATGGGTACACCAGGGTCATGGCAGAAATTACAGGAACAATCCAGCCTTGACAGTCATTTTCACTGTCAGAAGCCACATGAGTCTGGGCAGCTCTGCACTGGAACCAAAAGCCTTCTATTTATTTGTCCCAGCTTGCAAGACCTGGTGAAGGCACCAGCCTTGGTTCCACTCCAGTCAACTGAAGTTTTGCAGCTCATCACAGAAGCACGACTCTGATACATGTTTTATTTCCAGACATCATAAGGATGAGACATCTTAGTGACCTTGATCTGAGAAACACCACCAGGTGTGCAAATGAGGTGTGCACAGGCAGCGATCCTGAGCTGCCGTATCTCATGTTCATGGAGTGCATCACAAAAAACCACATACAAGATGTCCTATAAAACATATCATAGAATCATTCTGGTTGGAAGAGACCTTTAAGTTTATGGAGTTCATTAACCATTAACCCAGCACTGCCAGGGCACCCCTACACCATGTCCCTCAGCACCACATCCACACAGCTTTGAAACCCCCTCCAGGGATGGGGACTCCACCACTGCCCTGGGCAGACTGGGACAGCCCTTCACAGCCCTTGCCACAAAGAAATTGTTCATCTCCAACCTAAACCTCCCTCCCCTAGTGCAACTTGAGGCCATTTCCTCTTGTCTTGTTGCTTGTTCTTTGGGAGAAGAGACCAACATCCACCTGGCTCCAACCTCCTTGCAGGGAGTTGTTGAGAGCCAGAAGGTNTTGCAGGGAGTTGTTGAGAGCCAGAAGGTCTCCCCTGAGCCTCCTTTTCTCCAGGCTCAACACCCCCAGGTCCCTCAGGGCTCCTCACCACACTTATGCTCTAGACTCTTCCCCAGCTTTGTTGCCCTTCTCTGGACACGCTCCAGCAAATTACAGCGAAATGCTGATAAAATCATCTGGAGATGAGGCATCTACACTTTAGGTTTCAGGATGATGTAAACCAGCACAGAGCCCAAGGAGCTGTGGCAGTCTCCTTTTACATACAAGTTCCACAAAAAGCTTTGGTTTTGACATCAAACTCCAAAGATGACAACTGAGCAGCTGCTTCACTTCAAGGCCAAAGAAAAGGTGTTTGTCTCAGCCTCTCTCCTTCTCTGGAGAGATTCCAAACGCGCCTGGACGTGATCCTGGGCACCCTGCTCTGGGTGACCTGCTGGAGCAGGGGGGTTGGACCAGATGATCTCCAGAGGTCCCTTCCAACCCCCACCATGCTGGGATTCCATGAACGGCAGAGAGACCCCAGCCAGAAAATCACCCACTTCCTTCCCCAAAGTGAAAACCTGCCTCAGATGCCTTCTGAAGGAACCATCTCCTACCTTCGTGGGGAATGGCACAGAGCTGCTCCATGAACATCGCTGCTGCTGCTGCTCAAGCTCCACGTCCACACTGTTCCTGGCCTCCTCCCACCTTCTGCTCACGCACAGATGTAGAGGCACTAACGCATGGGGCTTGTTTTTAAACTTTCTCCCCCGTGCTCCTGATTGGCCCCGTGTAAAGCCCATGTGGGTCTGCAGATGCACAGAGGTTCCTCTGCTCTCTGAAAATCAAAGTGTCCGTTTTTCTGCTGTCAGGGTGCTTTATTTTTGTACATATAAGGAAGTGGCTGTTGATGTTATCTGGACCCGCTTCCTGTTTTATATGTATATGAGCAGAAATAATGTCACGTTCAGCTGAAGTGCAGCCTCAGAGAGCTCGAGTCAAAGCCTCTCAGCAAAGCAAGATGAGCACAGCTCATTTGTTCGCTGTCTACCCCGCTCTGCCTTCACCTCGTCGATGTTTAGCACCTCTCTGGATTCTCACAATAGAACTGTCCTCCCCAGTCCTTGAAAATAAAAATAAAGGCACAGCGCCCCGAACGAGCTGCTTCCTCCTGAGACCCCTGGGATGGGTGGAATTCCACAGGGCTCGGGGGATGCTGCCAGCCCTACCTCAAACCTCACACGGGTGAGAACGTGGCCAGCAGCCAGGCAGTGCCACAGGACAGTTCAGGCTGAAATTTGGGCTATTCTGGAACTGGAGTGTCTCGGTTGGGTTTTTTTCAGTGAGGAAAGAGGTTTTTGTGTGTCTCACGGGCACACAGACATCCAGGAAGCAGCCGTGTAGGAGTGCTGCATTCCAGGGCTGATGCTGCACAGCCCAACGCTGGAGGAATCTTCCCAACTGCAATTTAATGCTTTTCTCATCATTTTAACGAGCAAACAAATGTACCAACGAAAAATAAAACTCCTTTGGAAGAAGAAACTCTTCTACTCTTGCAGTAAAAGGCATGGAGGCAGCAAGGAGCAGAGCTGCCAGAAGAACATCAACTTCTTCCTCGCCCTGAGTCAGAGCTGTCACTGCCAGGAGGTCCTGCAAGGTGTAGGTTGACCCATTCCCACCTTCAGATGTTCCTGATGGCAGGACTGGAGGTGAACAGCAGCTGGGAGCGAGATGAAGCCCTTTGCAGTTTCTACTTTGATTATGCTCTTCACAGCAGCTCCTTGGATATTAAGGCAAGCTGGATTTTATAAATAGCAAGATTATGAAACTTCAGGTTTTGCTGGAGGAAACCAGAAGAATCTTTTCAGATGCATAAAGAAAATGAAATACTAAAAATGAAAGAAAATTTTCTTCACCACAAACTTCGTAGCACAATTCTTTGTTCTATGTGTCTCGAGGACTGTCAGCTCCCTGAGTGCAGAAGGTCTGCACTTGGAGAAACCTCAGCTGATACAAGTGTGGGGTTCACTTAGGGAAAATTAGTCTCTAAAATATCAATGGGTTATAGTGTGTGGACCAAGAAAGATGCCTTACAAATACTGGAACTTAGAACCAGAATTAATATCACACAAAGATTTTTTGAACCATTTCCCATCCCAGTACCTTACTTTATCTCGTGAAGCAGTTTTGGATTATTTAATTTCCATGCAAAGTTGTGTTACAGCCAAGAAACAGAGCCGGGAAGATCAGAGAATTATAGGATAATAGAATGGGCTGGGTTGGGAGGGACCTCAAAGATCATCTAATTCCAACCACTTTGCAGTCAACAAGGACACCTCCCAATAGAACATGTTGCTCAAAGCCCCATCCAACCTGGCCTTGAACACATCCAGTGATGGGGCATCTACAAACTCCCTGGGCAACCTGGGCCGGGATCTCACCACACTCATAGTGAAGAACTTCTTCCTAACTTCTCATCTAAATCTTCCCTCTTCCAGTTTGAACCCATCACCCCTCGTCCTATCACTATAAGCCCTTGGGAAAAGTCCCTCCCCATCCTTCTTGTAGGCCCCCTTCAGATACCGGAAGGTCTCAATGAGGTGTCCCTGGAGCCTTCTCCAGGCCGAACAACCCCAACCCTCTCAGCCTGGCCTCATAGAAGAGGGCTTCCAGCCCTCGCATCATCTTTGTGCCCTGCTCTGGGCCTGCTCCAACAGGTCCATGTCCTTCTTTGGAACGCCTGCAGCTACTCCTTTAACTTTAGATGACATCAGCTTTAAAAGTTACAGTTAAAGAACAGACTGATATCAAGAGCACTTGTTCCCAAACCCAATAAAAACAGCTATCATGGGTGCACCCAGCTCTGGACCTGCCATTTGACCACTTGGTGGAAGCAGGTGGGTTTTTGTAGCTACTGACAGAAGATGATACGATCAGCCTCACGTTCAGCAGCCTTTCATTTCCCAGAGCAAACAAGCACGTTCCCATTTGCTGCCTGATCAGGGATGGCTTGTACAGAGGATCACTAACAGGGCTCTCTCCTGTGCTTCAGGTGCCTTCACAGCTCCTCCACTGCAGGCCACAGCTGCACCAAACACAGAAACATGGTACTGTTCTGGCTGGAAGAGACCTTCAAGATCATCGAGCCCAACTGTGAACCCAACACTTGCCAGGTCACCACTAAACCATGTCCCTGTGACATTTGACAGCATTTATTTCTTCAAGTGCACCGAATGCTTAATTCCTTCAGTTTTTTTGCTTTCATTTTAAATCTCTAAAGAAAACCAATGTTGCAGAAACAAAAACAAGAAAGAGACTGAGAAGACATTTCTATTGCTTCCTCTAGAGCATCTTTGCCTTCGGAAAGGTGCTTGTCAGACATGCTCTGAAGTACCAGAGCTTACAGGCACATGAGTGGCAGCAAGTCTAAAGTATCTAGATAAAAGGAAGAAATTGTTGATACTGA
>VYZX01014092.1:4272-27031 GCA_013401335.1 Brachypteracias leptosomus | reverse complement strand
CCAGCTCAACTGAAGTTACTTCTTTGCAAAATTTTGTGATTCTGGCTAGGGATGGTCATAACTCTTCTGTTACAACTTTTGGTGTTGTGAAACGAGTAGTAGTTATTTTTAAGAGGCTTTTCAATTAATTAAATCATTAAAATAAATCATCAGAAAATGTACTTCTTTTTATCAAAACTATTTTTTTGCTTTGCTATCTCTACTAACAAGTAAGATTGAATTAAACATCATACATGGATATTGCTTCTAAATGCAAACTTTGAAATCAGATGCACATTCTGAACAGAGAACATATGTAGCTGCCAAACTTGTAGGAAAAACAATCCAAAAATTTATTATAATTTTTTTATGTGATACTGTTCACATTGAGAAATGAAAAGTTTCAAGTCTTGAACATGAAAGCCCATGCTTATTTTCCTGATTTATTGTGCTATTGTGTAGCTCACATTAACCTATACAGCAGCCTTCACTTTGTTCAAGGCTTGTATAGTATTAAAGTCAAAACAAGATATACAAAAGAAGTCACGTGAAGAAATCCTCTGTCATTCATATTGCTCCAGGCAGCTGCCTTCTATGGTTAAAATGACCAATGACAATTAAATTAGGGTTTGACGTCACTTCTTTCATACTAGTAAGTTCAGTATATGCTGAAAACATACCAAAGCAATCTTCATTTGAATTATGCAGTAGGAAAACTAATGTTGCTTCTTCATTCTCTTTGAAAGTAGGCAGAGGTAAAGGCAAATGCAAACTAGAATGGATGGAGAAGACAGTGGTAGAAGCTCTTGCAAGCTCAACCTTTTTCCCAAATCTCTAGGACTCAAGAAATTTCTCTATTCCTTGTGCATGCTTTAATATCCTGCTGGCTTCGTTTGCTTTTAGATTTTTGGAAGAATAATAGTGGGCTTTCAATCTGTCATTGCAAAGGGGAAAAAAGAAATGGGAACAGAAGTTTTAGGAATGTTTTTTCATGAAAAATATGACTGAAAGTCCTAAAGAGCAACAAAACTAAAAACAGAAGTGAGGAAAAATACAAAATTTTTTAAATAATGATTTTTATATTATTTTCTAGCAACATCTAATGCATTGGTTCTGAGCTCCTTTTCAAAGGCTGACTGAAAACCAATTCTTATATTCATTTGCTCTGTATCAGCCCCATGTTATTCAGGTTACATGGTGAATTGTTTGAAAGTTAATGCCAGGTACAACTGTGTGTGCAGTCCTAGCTCTGTCATTTCATGTTGTCCAAGGACAATCAGTGATTCCCTATCAAAACCAGGATTATACCAAGTAACTAAAGGCTGTACTACCTTTGGCAAAGAGGTGGCTTGAGGTCTGTGCAATCCATCTGAACCCTGACGTTTCCAAATCCACCTTTCAATTCTCTTCTTTCTCCTGCTCTTGCAGTGACATGGTGCTGATGGGCCTGCTTAATACATTGCTTAGCAGTAGTATAAACCTGCCCTGGGAATGTGCCAGGCTGATTTTGGCACACAGTCAAGATTTTTTACTGAGGAACAGAAGTTAAGAGAAGAGACATTTCTTTTTTTTTTTTTTTGTACCTTCGGTCGAATGTGAATGTGATTCCCTGAAAAGAGAAAACTCGGTCTTGTCATCTTCACAGATTTCTTCCCTTCAGGCTCCACAGTCTTCAGCAAGCAGCAGAAATGTGGGAGTTTTGAACAACTTCAAATTGGAAATCATTAGATATTTTGAATATATAAGCTATAATAAGCTACTATTATAATATTCAGGAAAAGACTTTCTGAACCCAGGTCTTGGCACAAGAAAGAATGTGCCATTCACTATTAAAAATACACTAACAAATACAAAAGCATTGAAAAGCTGAGGAAAAAAGTGTCTCTATTACCAATAGATTGAAAGAAGTCCTGTTTGGTCCCTTTTGCTGAAAGCATCTTTGTAAAATGGGTTTATTTCTTATGCAAATGTACAAGGGGAAAAAATTCCCATAACCTAAAGGGAAATTTTACGAGGTAAAAATCTTCAGTAGATTCCTATTCTTAGGACACAGATGGGGGACTGCAGATTTTTCAGCATGTAAATGGAATTATCATTTCTTAAGTTATACATTAAACCCACTCCAAACCCAAATGGATGCACACTCACTGGTGAGAGCAGAAAAGGCCTCCAGCTGCACAGCTTTGATAGAAGGAGATAGCAAGTGCACTACAGGGCTTTGCAACTGCTGTGGAACAAAGTGAGATTTTCACCTGCTGCTGCTCAGCTCTAGTAAGAACGGATTGTTAGGAAGGTATTAATATATATGAATATATACACCTATATAAATCCATACTTAAGTGCATAGGTTATTTAAAATGCATCAGCAGAGTGACTGCAAAAGCATTATATAACTGGTGAATAGAAGGAAAAAGGTGAAGAAACCATAAAAGCAATTGTAATACAAAGAAGAAAAAGAGTTTGCACAATATGTAAATTATCTGAACTTCACACAAGGCCAGAGGAAAACTAATAAAATGTTGGCTTATATGTTGAACCTGCTCATTCAGTCCTTTGCAAATCCGGAATTGATTATGCCTTGTATAGAAAATAGAAAAGAGTGAATAGACTCCTTCCCCTGACACCAGCCTGTGAATACATCCAAACAAAGCTCCAATCTTTTTGTTTCTCTGAGGCTCATCACTTCAGCTTTCTGAATACCTGGCTAGTGTCACATGTCAATGATCTCAAATGATCCTTAGCAGTACTCATCCTCTGTTGCCTTTTTCTAGAGATTTGATCTAATGCCCCAGGAGCTGCTGAACGTTTGTTAGACATTGCCTGATTTAGAAGGGTCTACAGTGAAAAATGCCAGCAAGTAAAACATACAGTCATTCACTCCTCACAGGAACAAATGTCTCTCCAGCAAGATTTTGAAATGATGACTTTTTTTTGTCTTTTAACTTCACGTGGAGCCATACATCTTTTTGACGATACACAAGTAGGTTTTATATTGTTATGATTTTCAGCCACCATCCCTGTGTGATGTGATTATGTGTGCTTTCTTTTCTTTACCAAAACCTCATTTCATTGGGTTTGTTTTCATCGCTGTAGGGGAATGCTGAAGAACAGACTGTGTAGTTCTCACTTCTGCAGTGACCCAGCTCCCTGCGGAGTCAGGAAGCATCCTAGGGGTGTCATGTCGTCTTCATCTCTGGCTGCTGCTATTGGTCTCATCCAAGGCACTTTTTTCCACTCTTCTTAATTTAAAATAAAAAAATGCACTTCTACTAGCAGATGGTAAATGAAACCACTTCCCTGAGTTTCCTTTAAACAGAGTATGAGTGAAAAGGAGCCTTTTTTTCCATTTCTCTTCTTTGGTTGGGATCATGTGGCAGTATGAGGATGATGTTAGGATTAAGAGCATGTGTCAAACCTCTCTTTAGCAATTACCTACTGTGGTCCTAAGTTAGAAGATTGCATTTTGCAGAGGAGGGAAGATTTAGTTTCAGATGTCTGTGATGTTTGGCTATTAGAGGGGATTTTGCTGTAGGCATATTGATCTATAGAAACTATTCTATTACAGTGAGTACTAGACTCTCTACTAGTGAGAAGTAGTGAATTTGTTGGTTAAATTTAAAATAAAAAACCCCAACACAACATAGTATTTGGGCAAAGTTAAAATGTTTTGATTGTCGTTAGATATGTTTTTAATTGGGAATGAAATGCAAGACTTAGCTGAAATAATAGTAAAGCTACATATCATATTCAAAGCTGACTTCCAATCCATAGGCAATTTTGTGTGTGTGGAGCAAGTAAAACTGATAACTTAATGCACTAAATAACATTCTTAGAAAATTAATGTTAAAGGAAATAAGTTATAAAGGATACATTGAAAAAGTTTGAATGATTTTCTTCATAGCTTTCACTAAAATGATATTTCTGGGGGTCAAACGACCCGACTTTTCCTGAGCTCTCTTAAAGTAGAGATGGTAAACAAGCAACCGATTTGATTCTAATGAGAGAGGTTGTTAAATTTGCCTCTTCTTTTCTGCTTAGGTGTCTTTCTGCTGTGTCTTTCCTTAATAACCTTAATGTGACCAGAGAGAAATGGAATCAGTAAAACTATGAAGAATTAATTAGGATCTCTTCAACGTAATGTAATCTACCTGTTAATGTTATCATGTCACCCACATTTAGGGTTGCTCTACTGCCCACCACACTCTGAAAATATCACCTGCAATTTCATACCCATTATTAATATTTATTTATTGCGTTCTGCAGAAAGATGATGAGGGAAGTCATTCAAAAGCCTTGTTTTAAGTTCCCCTTGGCAGATGCCTAGCCTTCATCACCATGC
Source organism: Brachypteracias leptosomus (assembly GCA_013401335.1). Lineage (NCBI taxonomy): Eukaryota > Metazoa > Chordata > Aves > Coraciiformes > Brachypteraciidae > Brachypteracias > Brachypteracias leptosomus. Next base: position 22,713 of record VYZX01014092.1, on the reverse strand, counting down.
TGTTTGCAATTTTAAATAGGCATGGCCTTCATAGGGGATGGAAGAAACATTTTATTTGTAGCAAACCTATGCATTACTTTTCAAATTAGCAAGCTGAGGAGTATAAAAAAGTATCCATCTTTTTATTAATAAATGTTTCCCACCTAAATATACCTTCCAGAAAAGGAGCAATTCAAAAAGAAGCAATCAAAAAAATTGCTGGTCTTAGAACATGAATTTCAGATTCAGAGGTGAAAGAAAAAAATCCTGATTTTCAATAAATATAACACATATTGGAAATTGTATAACAGTTGTAATTATCTCATCTTTGAAATGAATAATAATGCGTGCTCCTGATTAAAATAGTCAGCCACATTTAAAAGTAAAATGTGGATTATCCATGGTTAAAAAAAAAAAGAAAAATACAGGCAGCAAGAGCAAATACTAAAATCACCTTCTAATAAAAGATGATAGGCAAGTAATAGCATATCTGACAGTCGCAAATGATCAACTCAGAAATTTCTATCAAATCATTACAGGTGTCTGAAAATACATTTAGTGCTCCAAACTATCAGGTTCATGGAAAGTACTCCTTTCAAATTACTGTCTTTGGAACAAAAGAATGAATTAGGTGCCCAGATATGTGTAGCTAAATTGAAGCTATAAAAAAAATAAAAAATAAAAAAAATGCAGTCAAGTAAGTCAGACACTTATGGATTCCTGGATGATTTTTAAACATTCATAAAATGTTTAACTCCATTTTATAGACGCACACAAGAGCTTTATTGCACTGTTAGGGTATGAAAACAGATAACAATTCCATTATAAGTTACACTTTGGACCCTAGATGTATTTGTGCATGAGCACACGCTTACAGGTACACTTAGAGACAAATGAATGAATATTAGAGAAGATTTTCTCATTCAGCCTAAAATATCACAAATGTTTTCAAATGCGATAAGAGAGCAATTTTTGAGAGAAAAATTATCTCATCTGAAAAGCCTTTTTTGAACTATTTGACCTAGAAAAATGTTCATATATTCCATTATTTTTAAAAAGTATCTATTCACTTTCTATTTTTTCAAGCCGCAGCTTTGACTGTTCTATAGAGGGGAAAAAAAGAATGCATTAACCACAAATATAGTATTAAATATTAACCTTAAAAGGTTAAGGATTCACAATTAGCTACACAGATAATACCTCTATTACTTCTAAAGATTTACAGAAAGTCAGTGAAGTTAATATTGAACCATTCTGCAAAGGTATTCACATAAGCTTAAGGTTGCAAACTCATACATGTATGTGTCTGGAGATAAATAGGGGAATATTTATGTTTTAGCCTGTACATTCCCTGCAGGGTGCCTGCCGCCTACTCCACCTGGAATTGCAAGCAATGGAGGGTGAGGAATGATGAGCTGGTAACACTTTAAAAGCAGTGACACCACATGACGCTCCACTTCCAGTGGAAGGCACATGGCTGGGAGGACTGAAATAGGTTCTTCCTCCTGCCGCTCCCCACCTGCCCACACAAAGGACCCAGGCTGGAATCACTGGGGTTGTGCAGAGCAGAAAAAGTCAGTGTCAGCTCAGGGAAAATTCAGACCACAACCATAGTTCCTGCAAACTTTAACCAACTGGTGTGGGGTTTCTTACTGGTTGAAGACACGGTCATGTCAGGGCTTACAAAAAGTCAGTATAAACCCCAGCTCACCCTGTCCAAAAGATAATGAAAGTTACACTGCCTCACAAGCTCAAACTTTTAAAATCATAGAATGTTTAGTTTGGATAAGACCTCTAAGATCATTGAGTCCAACAGTTAACCCAGAACTGCCATGTCCACCACTAAACCATATCCCTCATCACCACATCTACATATCTTTTAAATACCTCCAGGGATCGGGACTCCACCACTTCCCTGGGCAGCCTGTTCCAGTGTTTGCCCACCCTTTCAGAGAAGAAACTTTTCCTAATATTCAACCTAAACCTTCTCTGGTGCAACTTGAAGCCATTTCCTCTTGTCCTATTGCTTGTTATTTGAAAGAAGAGACTGACCCTTATCTTCCTACAACCTCCTTTCAGGGAGTTATAGAGGGCAAGAAGGTCTCCCTTGAGCCTCCTTTTCTCCAGGTTAAACAACCCAGGCCCTCAGCCTCTCCTCATAAGACTTGTGCTCTAGAACCCTCACCAGTGTGTTCTTCAGATACACTCCAGCACCTCAGCGTCCTTCTTGAAAACTGAACCCAGTATTCAAGGGACAGCTTCACCAGTGCCAAGTACAGGGGGACAATCACATCTCTAGTCCTGCTGGCCACACTATTTCTAATACAAGCCAGGATGCCATTGGCCTACTTGGCCACCTGGGCACACTGCTGGCTCATGTTCTGCTGGCTGTTGACCAACACGCACAGGTCCTTTCTGTCAGGCAGCTTGCCAGCCACTCTTCCCCAAGGGTTTTCTGGGGGACTTCGTTAGTCCCAGTTTAATCCTGTGAAAGTTACAGGTACTGACAGCAACTGCAGAACATCTCTGCAAATTTGACATCCATTTACTAGCTTCAGTCCAGATACACCCACACGACAGTGGAATATGCACCAGTTTGACCAGGACATTCTTAGATGAAGAAAGCCTTATAGAACAGTGGGATTTTTAAAGGAGATGCTTCATCTGGTTCCTTAAAGCTCCAGTACATTTTGTGGGAAAGTAAATATTGTGTGGTATGATGCTGAGGCAGGGGGTTTGTGACAGTTACCTCCTCCACTGCCACTGCCACTACTACATCCAGAAATATCTGATATCCACAAGAGTCACTGGTTGAAATAGTGAAGGCATAAATCACAGTTGTGAACACATGGAGAAGTTATTCATCCAGATGCTTTTCTTCAGCTGCAGGGGCTGCTCACATTGTGAGGGGCTGGTGACCTCTCAGTGCAGCTGGATCTTAAACAAGCTGCTTTGTGATGAACTCTAGACTGCTAGGAATTTGTGATTTTTCTCCTGTACTAGATGTCCTATCCTTAGTAACCACAACTCAGCCACTGTCTCCTGCAACACCCAGACCTAAGCAGCTCATGTTGTGTGTAGTTCAGAGTGTGATCATGGGGATCAGCCAGCAATACTCAATATTTGATAGATGGACTTTACTTGCCTTCCCCTACTGAGAGGATTAGTTGCATGTATATGCATATATCTTTGTTCTTTACCTGACATCAGTATTCACAGAATTCCTAATCTACTACCCACCTTTCATGTATTTTACTCCCACAAAACTGGGTTATCTGCTAGGCTGTGTCAAACTTCATGAGGATCCTGCACCATGTTCTCAAGGATGGTCCCTCCTTAGACATGTTCCCTGGTATCTTCCTGCACATCCAAAGCTTTCCTACCTAACTCTTGTTATTTCTCTCCCTCAGATCTCCACCCTGGCCACTCCCACCTAGTCTAGACAATACCAGTGGAGGTACATGTTTCTGCTACAGGTTGCCCAGGGTTGAGCCACCATCCCTGGAGGTATTTAAAAGATGTGTAGATGTGGTGCTTAGGGACATGGTTTAGTGGTGGACTTGGCAGTGCTACAGTTAGACTCAATGATTTTAAAGGTCTTTTCAAACCTAAACAATTGTATGATTCTATGTTTGGATATTTTGGAGCAATACAGGTGGAAGCTGGATATTGAATCACTGGAGTTCTTGTATCATAGAATCATAGAATGTTTTAGGCTGGAAGGGACCTCTAGAGGTCATCTGGTCCAACCTCCCTACACAAGTAGGGACATCTCTACCTAGGTCAAGTTGCTCAGAGTCCTTCTTAAGCAGAGCCCTTCTTAAGCAGAGGCTCATCACAGTTGTAATAATGAAATACATTAGTTTCTATGTGACAACTAAGAGACAGCTTTACTGACAGACAATATTTAAGGCTAAATGATTGCAATTTCCTTAAAGCAGAGTTGCAACAATACCACAAAAATACAGAAAAAAAAAGGCAACAAAATGTGTGATGAAGGTTATATTTAATGATAGTCACATTTTGTTCCTCAGTATCTCAGCTAGATTTCACTCCTCTTTCTGTTAGGTTCAAGCTGGAAACTCCTTTAAATTTAAGGCAGATCTCTCTTCTTCCTATTTTCTCATGTTCTTGCTGTCTCCTCCCCTCAGGGAAATGGGGAAGAATGGGACAACTGTAATACAAAAGTATGCTAAGCTCGACTGTCCTAGCTTTCACTTGGGTTTTGGAATACTTTGCTTCCTATTTTATGAAATTTGGCACTGACACACTTCATTGTGTTACAGTCAGTCCCTTTTCTCCACCTTTTTAAAGTTCTTCAATTAACATTTCTATCTTACATCTTCATTATCACGTTCTTGGTTTTAAGCTGATTTTTTTTTCCTTGTGCACATTTCTGGAGACATATGCATAAAAACTTATTCTTTATATTATAAGAATCTTCAGATGAATAGTCCTCTTTTCTATGTTCATTCTCTTTCTCAACATCACATGGTTTAGTTTGGAAGGAAATTTCTCTTTTTTGAGACTGTCATAAGACCAGATTTAAAGGTTACCTGAGAGGATAGAATTGGTGGACAGATAGGTCAATCAAATATCACAATTTCCCTGTGGGAGGGGAGGGAATTGTAGGTATAGAATATGCTTAGAATGAATTTGGTGGCTTTTGTTCCACTGTAGTGCTTTCCATTAACAGAGGATAACTCTGGCAATTTATAGACTAGAAAGCCATAGAAAAGATAAAGAGAAGTAGTAAGTAAGTGGAATATCTTTTTAAATACAGGACTTATCATGGTAGAAAACTTTGAAGAATCAGAATTCGTTTGCCCTCAAGCTTAAGTGTACTTTGCTAAGTTTAAACCTTTGAGTTCTTAAAGATAATTATGATTGAAAATACTACTTTCTATACAAAATGTGATTCCATTCCCTAAAAGTTTTCCTGCAGCTGTTTCTGAAGATTGTCGGAGTATCATAGGTAAGATGCCAAACATATTATTTTAAATAGAACACTTATGTTATATTTACCATTCTTCATGTTTAGAAATTGGCAGAAGCCAGTCAGAAAATTATTGGGTTTATACCTATATTTTTTGCAAGAGGATTAGCCTTAATGAGGTAATGAATTAATTTAGCTGCCTTACTTCAAAACATTATTTCGCCATAAGGAGAGGCAAAGTATCTTACTCTTGGATACTGCACTTCATAGTCAAATATATCAGCCTAAGCCCTTAATGATAAAGCCATTACACATATACTTCTAATATCCTTGCTACAGGGCATTGCTCACCAAAACCAGACTGGGTCAGACACCTGGGGAAAGTAATGCCTTGGGCTGGTGTGGCTACCTCCGAGAGAGCACATCTGTCCGGATAAAGTTAGTTTGCCAACACTTACAGGGGCCCCAACCATGCTCATGGTACTTGTTTTGAGGCAAAGAGCAAAAAAGAATGAATTACTATTTGTGTCAAAAGGCAGAATCTCAGAGGAGTAGAGATTTGATTCTCACTAGCTTGCTGATAGGAATGCAGAGGTGACAATATTCCCTTTTCTGATCTCCAAAACCAGACTAATCAGCTATAATATATCACTCTATAAAGCAGGAGATGTCACTTTTTTTTCGTGTATCTTTCTGGCACAGGTCAGAAGCAACAGAGTAAGATAGGAGCCTATCTGTCTACCCTATATTGGTGGAATGAAAGAACATGTGCTACGGGTCTGGCGAGGAAGCCAGTAATAAATATGCATGTGGATTCATGCAGGAACTAATGGCTTTGCTTTTTGCAATGCCCACGGAAAACAACAGTTTTTTAATATTGTCTATCTAGGTGATTTATGTTTCATGCTAGTTCACAAAGGACTCTAGTTAGTATGTGATTTATTGGTTGGAGCAAAATAATTGTCTGAAGCCTAGCTGAAGGTAGGCTTCCAATGCATTAATAATACATTAGCTAATGTTTCTTTCTTGGCATTGCCTATGCAAATTTCTATTGTCATAATAAAAATTACTGTTTATTTTAGATTGGAAACAGCTTTGGGTAAGAACATGCTTTTTTATCAGGTGTCTTGATTAAAGGCTAACTGCCAGTTCCCTGATAAACTTTTAACTAGAGGTTTTCCTCTAGACTTCGCTGCTATTTGGTCAGGAAAGAAGAGGGAGAAACCACTTGCTTGGCTAAAAACTGAGGGAACCTTCTGTGCTCCTCTTTGACAAGGTGAAAGTCCATCTTGGATGGAAGCTTCAAACACCTGTAACTGTCATGGAGAATCGTCCATGAGCATGAATCGTGCATGAACAGGACACATACAAAGTCAGATCTAAAACATATACTGACAAAAATTGTTCATTTCTTCAAGCAAGCACAGGTGAAGATCACTCCATTTAAATTACTTTCTGACAGAGGCAAATAGCAATAGATATTGTCTGTCCAAAATAGTATTAGACTTGATTGCACTTAGGGTAGGTAGATTAGAAATTAACTTCTCTGCTCAAAATAATTTGAGACTTGATTACTTGCTGAATCATTTCCCTTTCCAAGTGATGATTTCACACCAACAGGCATATCAGAAATAATCTTTTACAAAATATATAAGGCATTAGTCCATGGCAACATATTCTTCAGAATCATACCATGTCTTTCCTGCCTTCTCCTTTTGGCTCCATTGAGTCTGTACCTGTTGAGTTTCTGACAACATTTGCCTTCCTGAGATTTCTGAAGAAAAACCAGGTAAAACATTTGGGGTGACTGCTTTGGGGAATCTTCCTTCAGAAGCTGTGATTTTCACAGCAAATATATTGTACAACTGTGTTATGAACACAGGACTATTTAAGTGGGATTCAGAGTGGCCTTGCCATGCATTTGTGCCACAAGCTGCCCGTGGGACCCATATGCAAATGAATATTTGATCATTCTGACTGGTGCTATCCAAAGCAGCTGAAAATAAATACCAGACCAATCATTTTATAAGCTCAGGCTGGCTAGTTCACACTGTGGGATGTAGAATGGAAATGCTTTGCATTTTACACATATTTTGCTTATCGCTTACTGCATTTTACTGTAATAAAATGAATAATGATAATGCAACTCATATATGAATTTTAAAGAAAAATGCAAGAACAATAATAATCGATGGAAACCTGTTGAAAATTACTAATAGAGATATGACTATCTATATCATCAAACCCATTTTCCATGCATGTTATATAGTAAAATAATATAGTCAAGAATAAATAACTGATTAGCTTTGGAAATGTGTCACCTTCAATTTCACTGGCAGGAATTTTTCCAAGCAGTAGAATTCTGAGAACAAGACATACATGTTAGGGATGTGACACAAGTTCTGCTGTATTGTTGCCACCTACTGCAGAGATTGAAAAGCTAAAAAAAATGCCCATGAATGCTGTATCTGCTGAAACTGCTGTCCCTTTCATACAATACAGCACAATCTTAAAAAAAATCCCATATCATTAGTTTTATCTCAGTTTGAGGACACATACAATTTTTCCCAGACCCTACAGGTCAATTTTTCTGTAGCTGAGAGGTGGTGAAAAGGGGGAAGGGACTGCCTGTGAAACCAGGTCTACAAACTCCCGAATCTTTCAGGGTTAATCTGTAAGGGAAATGTCTTTTTGTCAGTTAATTGAATAGGATCATGTACTTCTCTGGTTGGCAATTGAAAGGAAATGTTCCTCTCCTTTTTGATCCTTCAAGAGCTTTCTGTACTTTAAACAATTGCTAGTCTCATTTTGAACAAAGCTTATGTTTAATATGTTGTAAGGTGTCTTGAAAGAATTCTCTGGCAGGCATAGCCCAGTTTTCTCTATAAAATCACAGAATATTCTGCTTTGACACAGCATTAAAAGAGAAATTAAGAAAGAAGTCATATTCTGCCCAAAGTAGAAGTTCAAACTTAGCCTTTTGACATTTATCTAGAAATACCTAGGAAGCCACAACAATATATAGGGTAAGTATTTTTCTCTGTTCCTTTTTATGATCATATATTTTATAAACAATTGCATAATCATATAGAGGCATTTGCTTGGATAAAGATAATGCAGATTCTTACTCCTAGCAGATGTTCCAAAATTCATATAATGGGGAATCAAGCTGCTAGGAAAGAAAAAGACAGGTAAACTTTCATCTGCTTCACCATTTACTAATTGATTATGGCAAAAAATTCAAAACAAAGTAAAATAATAAGAGTCATTCTGGGGAAAGAGAATTTTCTTGGCCTAGTATCATAATTTTCAAACTTGTTAGACTTGGATGCAAAGTCAACAACAGCCAATGAAGATGCAAGAGTCTTTAGATCATAATATTAAGATTTTGGTTGGTTGGTTTGTTTTTAAATGGGATTTTATACCTGGTTTATTATGGGCTAGCAAAATACAGCACAGTTAAAAATGCTTTGGATATCAGAAATGACAAGATTTCTCTTTTATCTCCTATTTCTCTTATATAGAATCATAGAATGGTTTGGGTTGGAAGAGACCTTTAAAGATCATCTAGTCCAACCCCCCTGTAGTGAGCAGGGACATCTGCAACTAGAGCATGTTACTCAGAGACCCGTCCAACCTCACATGGAATGTTTCCAGGGATGGGGCATTGACCACTTCTTTGGGCAACCTGGGCCAGTGTTTCACCACCTTCATCTTAAAAATATTATCCTCATAATAAGTCTAAATCTCCCCTCTTTTAGTTTAAAACCATCACCCCTTGTCCTGTCACAACAGGCCCTGCTAAAAGGATTGTCCCCATCTTTCTGATAGGTCCCCTTTAAGTATTTAAAGGCCACAACAAGGTGACCCTGGAGCCTTCTCTTCTCAGGCTGAACAACTTCAACTCTCTCAGCCTCTCCTCACAGGAGAGGTGTTCCAGCCCTCTGTTCATTTCTGTGCCTTTCTCTGGACCTGCTCCAGCAGGTCCATGTCTTTCCTGCGCTGAGGGCTCCAGAGCTGGACCCAGCACTGCAGGTAGCTATATAGAGTGAAGTTACAAAGCTTTTCCTTATAATTCCATCACCCAAGCACTATAATCAATTTTCTAGATTGTTTTTTTTCCTATTTGCTGTAAGATTAATCTCTAGATCTAAGTTCAAAAGATTTTTATGGAGAAAGGAGCAGGTTGGATATGCAAAACCAACTAAGTTATAACAAACTTCATAATCCATTTGCTAAGAAAACTGTCTATTGATTTTGAAAATCTGAAATAAATCTGACAAATTTCATAGAAATGTTTCATTGGCCCAGTCTGTAGCACACTCTAAGCTGAAAATTCCTGACCCATAAAACTTCAGGGCAATGGTGCAGTAAGGAGTAGGTATCTAGAAGAGCTTATCAAGCTTTTATTAAGCTTATAATAAAAATCAAACTTTTTTTCACAGAAAGCATTTCTGAAGTACAATTTTAGAATAGCAATGTCCCATACATGTGTAGGTTTTGTATCTCAAGTAGTTGAGATTTATTCTTTTCCATTCCTGTTTTGCAGATAAAANCGCCCCGCCCGCCTCCTCTTGGCCGTAGGCGCGGGCAGCCGCGGAGCCGCCGCCGGGCGGAGCGGAACCGAGTCGGGGGAGCCGCGGAGCGGCCGCCGCCCCCTTCTCCCTCCCTGGGCTGGTGCGGAGCGTCCGCGGGAGGAGCGCGGCGCCGAGCGGGTGGAGCGGAGCAGAGCGCGGCGCTCGCCGCTGCCTGGATGCCAGAGGAGCCTCGGGAGCCNTTTCTTTTCTTTTCTTTTCTTTTCTTTTCTTTTCTTTTCTTTTCTTTTCTTTTCTTTTCTTTTCTTTTCTTTTCTTTTCTTTTCTTTTCTTTTCTTTTCTTTTCTTTTCTTTTCTTTTCTTTTCTTTTCTTTTCTTTTCTTTTCTTTTCTTTTCTTTTCTTTTCTTTTCTTTTCTTTTCTTTTCTTTTCTTTTCTTTTCTTTTCTTTTCTTTTCTTTTCTTTTCTTTTCTTTTCTTTTCTTTTCTTTTCTTTTCTTTTCTTTTCTTTTCTTTTCTTTTCTTTTCTTTTCTTTTCTTTTCTTTTCTTTTCTTTTCTTTTCTTTTCTTTTCTTTTCTTTTCTTTTCTTTTCTTTTCTTTTCTTTTCTTTTCTTTTCTTTTCTTTTCTTTTCTTTTCTTTTCTTTTCTTTTCTTTTCTTTTCTTTTCTTTTCTTTTCTTTTCTTTTCTTTTCTTTTCTTTTCTTTTCTTTTCTTTTCTTTTCTTTTCTTTTCTTTTCTTTTCTTTTCTTTTCTTTTCTTTTCTTTTCTTTTCTTTTCTTTTCTTTTCTTTTCTTTTTATTCCTAGTCTCTTCTAAACGTTATCTGTTTTTGTCAAAAGTCATTCCTTTTGCCAGATCCACCTCGAGGAGCAGTGTAAGTAAAGACATGGTCATCACTGCATAAGGCACAGGAAGCCCGTGTGTCACACCTCATTTTTCAAGTTCAGATGGACTTCTGTGGTTTGAGTTCGGGGTTTTTTTTGGTAACTTTCGTAGTTTGACTGTTTCATTGAGTTAGCTGTACTGACCCAATGTTGCAACGCTTGGTGGTAGGCGTCTACTCGGCTTCCCGAATCCACACGCAGAGAGATGCCCTGCGGGGCCGGGTTTGCGAAGGGCTCAGCCACCCGAGCGGGGGATGCCGCGGCCACGGCGACCTGACAGCCCGGAGAAAAGCGGGTAAAACCGCCAAGGCCATGGAGAGCATTTGGCCTCACCGCTGCGTCACCACCGGAGGCGGCGACGGCGGTGCTGTCCCCGCTCTGCTCTCAGGAGCCCCCTCCGCCCTCCCCGGGGCCAGCCCCCGACCCCCGGCGGCGNGGGAGGAGGAGGCGGCGGTGGCGGAGGAGGACTCCGGGCGCGGAGGGGAGGAAGCAAGTAGCGCTGGCCATGGCCTCCAACTTTAACGATATAGTCAAGCAGGGCTACGTGAAAATCCGCAGCAGGAAGCTGGGGGTGAGTGAGCTCTCCCTTCGCTGGCCCTGCCCGGGGTGGGGGCGAGGCGCTGGCGGGGCCGCCTCGCCGGCATCGGGGGGCGGGGGTGCCCCGGATCGGGGCCCCAGCACGGAGCGCGGTGACCTGATGCTGCCGCTGCCACCGCCGCTCGGACTTTGCTTCCTTCTCCGAAGGGGTCGGTGGGGATGCGCTGCCATTACACCTCGGAGAGAGCCAGCTTCTCCCCTCGCCCTCTCCGGGAAGGAGCCGCTCCTCCCTTTCTCAGCGAGTGCCTTCCAGGGTCACTGTCTGCCGAAAGCTTCGCTCCCTTCCTTCCTCCGTCCTCCCCGAGCCCCACTGCCCAGGCTGGGGCAGGCATCCCCCCCTTGGGCGTCCCCCCGCCCGCCTTGCTGCCTCCAGCGGGGGCTTGGCTGAAGGGAGGAAGGCGCAGGCAGGGTATGTGAAAACTTCGTGCCCAGATTCTCCTTCCCACCCTCCCTTCCCTCTCCCGTTTTGGGAAAGGGATGTCTTCAGTCAGGGCAAGGTCTGAAAGTACTGGGGGCATCCCACTAGTAACTGGGGAGAGCGAAGTGGGGAGGCCGGTGCCCGAGGGGATGGAGGGGGCTGGGGAGCCTGCAACGGGCTGGGGGGCAGGCAGGGAAGGAGGTGACAGCTACATGGCCCGAAAAGCAGATACAGAGGCTAACGGTGATCAAAACTAGGGGTGGCCTTTTAGCTGAGGGTGGCTGGTCGCTGCACCCACCGGGATGCTCGGGGACCCGAAGACAGCACCATATTATCAGGTTGGCCATGGGCACTTTCCCTGAGGGGGCACAGCAAGCCTTGAAGAGGTGGTGAAGTTGGAGCAGAGTGCGTGCAGGGGCCAGGATTTCCTAAACTTCAAACAGTCCCGGGACTCCTCAGTTTGTTCATTCTTCTCGTTCTCACACACAAAGGGTAGAAGGCTCAGGGGAGCTGGAAGCTCCGAGGCCTCTGCTGAGCGGTTTGCACAGCTGCTGATGGTGCCAGTAATCCCCAAGCTTCAGGGTCTCTGTGGGCTTCAGACTAAACCTGGGGCTGGGAGGAGGGCTGGGCTGCTTCTTTGGGTTCACCCTTGTGTGCACACCCAAGGTGTGCAGAAAAGTGCAGGGTCCCTCCCTGCTCTCCCCTCCAGAAGGTTGGGCTGCCTCTCCCTGCTTCCCCCAAAACCCAACTGAGCAGGGACCATGTGAAATCTGCTCTCCTCCAAGTCGTTCTCTGTGAGCTTATCACAGTGCTAATATTTATCTCCTCCTCCCTTCCCCCAGATGCGGTGCTTTGCTTGCAGACACAGTGTGCAGGATGGTGGGAGACTTATCATAAACTGACCTTTGGAGCACTTTGCTGCCTCGGCAGGGCTGTTAATTTTAAAAGAGTGCAGAGGAGTTTGGTCCTAATCCTTAATAGCACTAGCACCAAGTGTTTGAAAGATGGTGTAAATCCAAAGAGGATGGATGCTTTCATGAATGGTTTTGCAACCCTAGAGTCACTCCACGCATCAGTCAAGCCTTAGTCTATCTGAAGAAGCAATTTCTAAGCCTTAGTTTGTTTCTGGCAGTCCTCTGCTTAACCTCTGCTCATCAGCTTTTCCCCAGCTTAGCAGTGTTATTAGATGGGCCCATCACAAAGCAGTGAGATGATGGTATCACATCACCTTGATGTTGGTTGTTGGAGGCAGAGTTAATCTATTTGATTTGCAAATCTGTATTTGAAGGTATCTCAGAGTCCTTTAAGTGTGAAATTATGTACATGCATATCTCTATATGTATGCAAATACTTTATATACCTATGTGTATGTCATATATGCAACAAATGTAGAGTTCCTGTTACAGTAATCTTAGACGATACTTGCTGGCTTGTGAAAAAGAAATTACAAAGACAGTGATATTTCATTGCAGCATATCTTAAGCAGCTTGAATATTCAGTTTTGAAGACATTAATCTGATTTTTGGGGGTTTATGACTGCATTTTCTTGAAGTGTATATTATTCATGGTCGGAATGATTATCGTACTTCTACACTAAGCAGAAGTGAAACAGTTCATACAGTGTCTGTGGAGGATTTTCTCCTACTGAAGAGGTGTGGGGATGACAATTCAGACTACACAGCCTCAGGCAGGTGGTAGTATAAGCTTAAATATGACATATGAGGATGCACATTTGAATAAATCTATTAAGTACAATGTAAAATGGATTATATTTTATGGAAAATAGCATCAAAATTCAAATGAGTGTGATGGTTGAAAGGTATGAATATGTGTGTATATATCCATAGCTAATTGGATTCTTGTGACTGAATTTCTAAATTAATGCCATTTTTATTCAGCAAGTGAAACATTAAAGGTTTGTATTTTTTCCCTTATGTCTATCTCCAAGTCCAAACCTTAATGAATTACACTAGAGCTGTTGTAATGTAGGTGAATACATCAGTTTTCAGGAATGTAGTTGTCTGTTAACAAGTGAATTTTTTTAACCTTCAAAAAGTATTGAAAGAAGGAAGAGAGCTGTGCGTTCTGGAAACTAAGGCTGAGATCATTTTGAAATATGTAAATAGAATGGTATCTCTTCCTGGTTATGTTTCATTTTTATATGCTGGAAGTTACTGGTTTTTATTTTTATTTTCTGTATTTGGTCATAATGGGCTACATTCTTTGAATATTTCAATGTCTCCTGAAAAGTAGATTGATTAGAACTTGGAGAGCCGAGGTGACTAATACCAATTTTGGTGCTAGTCTTGAGCAAATAGAACTAATTCTAACCTTTAGGCTTGTAGCCAACTCATTACAGAAATTCTTTCAGTGCAGCTTTTATTCTGTCTTGTTTTGTGACTGAGGGATCGCTGGCTGGGAATCAAGTGGAAGATACTTAAATATAACGCAACCTATGAAGTTTCAGGTAAAACTCAGTGACATAATTCCATAGGGCAAAATCAGATAGTGTATTTCATTTTATTAAAGCAAACCCCAAACCACAACCTTTGACTTGGAGTGAGCTTTTGGGTAGAATTTACATTTCCAGGAATTTTGTTTGGAAAACCTCACATTGTAAGTCATCTTCTGGTTGTTTCCTTTGATTTTGTACTTCATAAAACAGAAACTCTTTATGTTTGTTTTTTTAATGAGGTATAGCATGTTTACCTCTGACTTATTACAGCTGTACTGTGCTTTAAGTACTACTTGCCTTGGCTACCTAATTCCCATGTATCTGCAAACTGGATTCATGGTATGCGTGAGTGCTGTCTCCAGTCATGGTGGATGGACAGATGTCCATTCTGAACCACGTGGTCAGGACTTGGAGTTATTTTGCCATCAATAAGTGATTCTGTTCAGGAAGATTATTTAAGTCAAAGATGAGGCCCAAGTCTTGATGGAAATACATGTCAAGAAGTACTGTGAAAATTTACCCTTTTCTTTGGTGATACCTGATCATCAAGACTTGTTGCCTTCTTTTCACCGTAAGCATCAAGTGCTTGTCTGCCGTTGGATTTACATCTTAATGGGCTTCTGTATATTTTCTGGCAGTCCAGTATTTTCAAGTAGATCTCATCATTCTGATGTCTTTCTGCTGTTAAAGTAGCTTCTTTTGATGTAGGCTTAAAGAGCTTGCCAAAACAAGGAGCTTTACCAGGCTCTCTGTTGTTGGAATCTGAGATCAGCCTCCGTTGGGAATATCATGGTTTCTGCCATGGAGGTATCAGACCACAAAGAGACATCCAGCCAGTTAGACCACTTAGCCCATCTCCTTACTTTTGTTAAGCATAAGCTGTATATGAAACATTCCTATGGTGCCTTGAAATATTAGATATATAGTAAAGCCTACGTAGTAGACAATCTCACGTGTAGACAAGACATCTTCATCGAGGTATCGCAAGTATCTTTGAAACTTAGAAACTCAAGTCAGTGAGGATAATTGTAATTAAAGCATCTTTTAAAAATCTGTTTCCCTGCAGCATAAATATGCCTTTCTTTTCAGTTCTCTGGCATTCCTGCGCTGTTTGATATTTTGCTTTTCTCTAATACTACATAAAGGAAATACCTCATTCTTGCAGCCATTACATTTGACCTGTGCGACCCTCCTTTGAAATAAATTTGATTGTAATGTGGTGTGCTGTTCAGATCAGAATAGGTCATTTGTGTAGCGTGGAACAGGACTGTGCTGCCTTTGTTCTTTTGGAATCTTTCATACTTGTGTCACATTAAAATTCATATGACACAATTTTATACTGCGCTGGCTGTGCTCATAGGCTGAAACTTTCTTGTAGCAGCTTGGAATCCCTTTGTTGCCTCCTAATAAACTAAGCTGTGAGGATTTCATGCCTTGTTGAAGTGCTGTTTCTTAGGAGAAAAACAATTTGATGTCACATTAGGAAGTCTAATTAAAACCGAGCATTGTGTCACTTCGATAGCCTTGTTTTGACCCATATCAACCTTCGGAGTCATAATCTTGCTGTTTGTTTGTTTGCTTTGCCTATTTTTTTGCACGCGTTGGCCACAGAACAAAAGGATCCTATCTTAACGGAAATTTTCACTCACTTGCTGAATAAATACTGATTTTTATGTGTTTCCACATACTGAGTAGGATTATTTCCTGAGTGGTTCAGTTTATACTCTAATGCTGCCATCCAAAGAGAAGATTGTACCTGCCAGTCAGTCTTGATTGAGTAACAAATAACAGGTTGCTCTTAGTCACCAAATTAAAAGTTTTACCATATGAAATCTCCTATTTTTAACCATGCTTTTAGATCATTACAGGTACCTTTTCTGGAATTGAACATAATGCTTCTTCTTCTGCTGTTAACTCTATCTTCAATCAATCAGTGCTAACAATGCTATGAATACAAGCCTCTGATTGCAGCTTGGTTCCTCTTGAAATAGTGCAGTATGTCTTACAAAATCCTAATATTTAATTGATACTGTGTATATATTTAGGGTGAAGAAAGCAAAAGCATCTGCAAAATGTCCCGAGTTTGGGATTACACTGATTGATGGCAGCAGCTTTGCAAGTGGGTCATGATGAATTCAGAGGGCTGAGTAAAGGTTCTTCTGTTTCTCTGTGTTGCCATAGTATGTTCTAAGAAACAAACAAATGAAAAAGCCCAAGCAAATAGTGCAGCCTGGAAAGGACATCCTTCCCATACATTATTTTGTACTATTATCTATAGGAACTCTGTTCAGCCTGTTTGAAAGCACTGAGATTGCCGTTTATAACTGCATCCCAACAGATGACCTCAACTATGAATTACATCTCAGAGCATGAAAATGATTCCAATGAAACTGTAAAAACTTAAATCCTATTTACAATGAATTTGTTTTAATTTTTAAACTCCAGAGTGACAGGGTTTAGATGTCAGATTCCTTCCATGTAAAGGAGGTTCTTTTTCATGCTAGCTCAAGACAACCTGAGATATGGAATTAAAAGGATTACTCTGTAATCCATTAAAGAAGCTAGTCACATTTACTACTTAGTACTGAAAGTATCATTTAAAATACCAATGATTACTGCTTTCAGTACTTCTTCTTGGTACAGTTATGTGAATGGACTTGAAGAATTAAATGGAAAATGTATGGATTTCTAATTTGATCATTATGGAAAGAACAATCATTTTGGCTTTTGACTGGTTCATATTGATTAAGCATATTGTGCAGGAAATGGAAAGAAATATATTGCAGCCATTGTAAACAAGGACAAAAAGTCCAACAATTTTTTATGCTAATGTTTGTTTTTAAGAAACTGGTGAGTCAGGCTTGTGGTAAGCACTTTGGACTTGCTTTTCTTGGTGTTTTTTTTCCCACCTCTTAATTCTCAGGAGATCTGATAGCCAAAGGTCTATTAATTTTGTAATGGATGGCACTTATTTAAAGGGACAAATAGTTTCTCCTGTGCAGATAGCATATCACATCCATGTTATCAATGGATTATAGATGCTTCTATTTTTACTCTTGCATGTAACACCATTAGCCTCAGCGAGATTACACCTTAGCTCGATGAAGATTACACGAAGAAGTGTTTGTAGACTTGATCTCTTTCACTTGCATGTTTTGAGACGGTGAAATTCTATTGAGAGTTTATGTGCATCTCCTGTAAGGGGTAACCTTCTGGTTTTTTGTTTATGGATCTGTCATTTTTGTCCTACAGAGACCTGATGAAAAGACCCTGAAGTCAGTTTAAAGGAACCCGTTAACTTCAGTGGCTTTGGTTCAGAGTCCAGGCGGGAACATTAGCCGCATGCATAGAACATGAATTTCCTTGTTGTAAAATGCCCTTCAAATCCTACTCAGAGGAGTTTCCTTTCTCAAATTGGTAATTATGGAAGGAACATTCTCGGTGAATCTTTGAAATATACAAGGAATTATTCATGTCATTCCAGTAGTGAGTTTTCTCCCTAGTTTTTTAGAAATAATCTCTCTTCGAATCATTCATTCAGATTTTTGCAAGCAGTGCAAAATGCTTTATAGTGGTTGCCTGGCAACAACATATTCAGGCAACAGCATATGTGAATCAGTTGTTAGTTATATATTTTTGTATATAACTATGTATAAAGAATACATTTTAGGTAGGTGCTAATGAGAAATTTCCAGAAAAGCACACTATGAAATGCTCTTATTTCTTTTAAAAACATAAATAAAGGGATTTGTGTCTACATTACCCTGGAAAGTTTGTCTTTTATTTTAGATTGTGTAAAAGATCTGCTAGTTGAACAGCTTTCCACAGATGTCATGATGTAGTTAATACATTCATGCAGCCATAGCAAGCAATGTAAAATATTCTTTGTGGAAAGTGAAAAATATGTTTGGATCATGAATTATATCCTTCACTGTTCTTTAAATTAATAGTCTTATTGAACCAAAATGTGGGTATTTTGCTATATACTGTAGCCTTTCAGATCTGTTATACTTAAAATAATAATTGTATGTTTGCTGTATTTTGTGTTTTTCATCTCTTCAATTTACAATGCAGCTCTAAGATTCAAAAAAAAATCGATTTATTATTGTGTTTAATCATTATTTAGTTGAAATTTTTTTTTCCCACATAAAATACATGCAGTATCTCTAAATACTGTGAAATTTCCTTCATAAAGTCAACAAAGATAAAGAAGGAAACCTTTTAATCTTGGGAAGAAGGTTTGTATAGAGCAGAACCAAATTACAAACTTACAAAGAAGAGGTGAGGGACAGTAGAGTTTGCAGTAACTGTATCTGGACACTTTTGTCACATAAGTGCTTTCTTTCTATTAATATTGTTTTTACTATTCAGAATACATACCCATGCATCGTGTTTGAGAAGAAAATATGTGTAAAGTTTCTAGCACAGCTGGTAAACCACTGGAACTGAAAACCTGGTCCAAGTCTAGAGATTTCCAAATAGTGAGATTTTCGGCTGGTGTGAGGATTGAATCTTCTGGCTCCAGGGATCCTCTTACTGTCTAGGAGACTTTCTTGGAAAGCTGAGAAGAATTTTGGAAGAGGAATGTTAATGTTGAAGTCTACTTAAGAAGTTAAGGAAAAGTTATGCAGTCTATAAG